>JAQGAW010000014.1:0-64561 GCA_034698025.1 Phthiracarus crinitus
ATTTTTTCATCTAAAAAAATTCACAGAGGCTCTAGGCTCAGGCTCTTACTTTAATTGAGGCTCCAGGTTCAGGTTTTTAAATAGAGGCTCAGGCTCATGTTCCAGCCGTAACCTATGGAACCTGAGCCTCATCATCACTAAACATAGATGACAAAAGTAATAAAGAATTAACTAAATTATTTGCAAATAGAGTAAAGAGAAATTCGAAACTCTTCTCAGAAAAAGACTTCATATTGACATTGAATTTGTGAATATATAATTTTATTAATGAGTAAATCATAAATCAGTAACATATTCAGTGATTTATTCAACAATAAATTATATAATAAAATAACCTTGAAAACGTGTCATTTTTGAGCAAATAACCATAGTTACCCAAATGGAAATGCTTGCCTAGGGTTAACCCCCTTAGAATTTTTGAAATGGTGACCCCTCCCACCCAAAATATGGAAAATTCAGAGACAAAAAAATTGCAAAAAAATTGTGCATCAAAACCGATGAGTTTTTGTTACCCCATAAAATTTTGACAAAAATTTCAAAAAATTATCGTTTAAATTCATCAAGTTTTTTGAGGGGCGTGGTTTAGGCTTTTGTCGAAAATTTTTTTTTTTAATTTGTTTGAAAAAAATTTTCGTCCAAAAAGGCCAAAAATATTGTCGTTGAAATCCGATGAGTTTTGACCCCCCTAAAAATTTGAGATTTTATGGATCTGACCCCCCCTAGAGGTTTTGACTCTGGGTAACTATGCTTACTAGTCTAACATATGAGATATTTCAGACTGCAGGCAGCTCTACAAACTAAATTTTAGATAAATTTTGGATAAATTTTAGATAAGTTTTAGATAGACTTTGTAATTGTGAAAAAAGAACTGATTCTGCAAATAAAAAACCGAATAAAGTCAACGATACTTAAGCTCGAACCTAACGAAAGATTGACAAATTTAAATTTCAAAACATGATTTGTATTCAAACTAAAAACATTTTATCTTTAAGCTTTGATTTAATTCTTATTTATTTTTATCCTTATTTATTTACGGCAATTGTTCAATAAACTCCGACAGATAATTTCTGGCGTCTTCTTCCCATTTAAATCATACGTCAAACACAGTTTCATTTATTTAAAATTTAGATTTTTTCAATACAGTAATATTCTTTTAAATAAAAGGAAAAAACTGCAACTAATCTGACAAGATATCAATTGCGGATATTAATTATGATTCACTAGAGTAGAATTAAACTTATTACTTGTTACACATACAAAAAATTTAATTATGATAGCATTTCACAGCATTATGTTAAAAATGATATATTAAATGGGTTTTCATTTTAGTCGTCAGTAATTTATAAATATTTTCTTTTTATTTGCGTTTTTTTAACGCAGTATGAGATTAGCTTATGACTATTTTATAGTTCATACTCTATATACTCTAGTTATTTAGTATTATAGGTAGAGCTTCAAAATAATAGCATTTACAGCATATGAAAATAGCGCTATAAATAGCATTAATAAATGACCAAAATAGCACTTAAAATAGCATTTATAATTTTTAAAAATTACAGAATTTTCCTATAATAATCATTTTTTCTTCATATTAACATAGTTCTAAATCTTCATTTTATTAAGAAATTTTAAAAATGCCGCCTATCGATGGTATTAAAAAATATTTTGGTGAGAAGGGTAATAAAAACTCATCAGATTTAATCGACAAATTAATCTTTTTCAGCCAAAATATCATTAAATTGCAAAAATGTATTTATATCATTTATTATCAAAAATGAAACTTATAAATGGAGCTAAAACTGCTCCATATTACGTAATTGGTACACAAATAAATTTATATGCTTCTGACTTATGGAATAAAAAAGTAGCAAATGCTATGATTTTGAAGCTCAAGTTATTGGGTAACATCTATAAGAAGCTTAAAGCGCATTTAACTGTGCTTTGATAAAACATTAATTTAAAAAGATATGTAAGATCAGAAAACTTTCGTAAATAAAGAAAGGACAAAGAAAATGAAAGTGAATTTAGCAAAAAGCGAACATTCATATACAAACAGCGCTATTTTACAACATAAGTATCTTTATATTCTATGGTTCATATAATGATTTAATATTTAAATTAATTTTAATAGAATTACTCAGTTAAACCACAGATATAAAGAACTAAATTTAATTAAACATCATTAATGTTTAATAATGCATTAAATCTCATGAATGTTCTTATAAGAAACTTTTTAATATAAATTATTAAAGAATACTTAGAAGTTTAATTTATTGATCGCACTCTTCATTAAATCTTATGAAAATATTCATATTAAGCAACAAATAGAGTTTCCTACTAATAATAGCTTTTGGTAGACATTGATAAACAAAGAAGTCGAATGAGAGCAGAGATCATTTCAAACAAATGTTAATTTCGTAACGTTTTAAGTGTTATTTGATAGTTTATACGCAAATATAAGATATTATTATTATAATGAGCTGAGTTTATTCATGTTTACCAACAAAACACTTTCTAATGCGATTCATTACGATATTAAATTTAAATTAAATAAAATTTGGATAAAAATTCATTGGAAAAACTGTGAGCATTTTCTGGCAAAACATTTTTGTTTCAAACACTCCAGTGTAAGCAAAGTTCTGTTTTCTCAGTAATGGTTATTACCTCTAGGGTTTCTACAAATGCCATTTTCATTTTATGGCACTGTTTTCAATGCGTTTCAATTGTAATATCACTGTATTGTACAACAAGGAATACTTTTACTTTTTATGCCTCAAGCATTAGTACAACTTTTATATATGTGAGCGAAAATAACTCTCTTCTTATTTTTATTATTGAGAACTTCTTCAAAACGTAGTTTTAGATTGAATTTCAAACTATATTATTATAGTATTAAACTGAAAGATAAAAGTGCTATAAACTAACTCCAAAGTCTTCCGGTTCAGTAAAATGATTACATACATGTCTGCATTCACTTCTCCTTTTTAATTTATTATACGCTGATTTTGCAGATATTTTGGAAATTAAATTTTTTATTAGCTTAAAAAGTCAGCGCGCGTTTCTATGTAATGCAAATTTTATTTAAATTGCGATTCTATGCTTCTCATGATTTTCAATTGTTAAAGATATTGCTTTTAAGTGAGACTTGAAAAACAAGAATGGTCTTACTTGTACGTTCATTTTGATTCATTTATTGAATATTTTGTCATTGTTAGGTAATTATTTTATATTCATAAAATATAGAATGACAGACATCGTCAAAACCCAAAGCTTATTTTTTTGCAAATTGAGCTAAAGCTTAAAAGCCAATCTTTTATAATAATTTTAATTCCGAACGAATTAAATTCACAATCTTCTAAATATATATTAGACTATTTGAATGATTTCTAAAAAATTTTCCATTGATATTTAACAAAATCTAAATTTGAATTATTTTTAAAATAAGATGTCAAAAAATGTTTAAATTAAACATAACTCTTTCATTAAATTCAGGAAATATTTGAAAATTTTATAAAAATTAATGTAACAACCGGTATATTAGCAAAGCATTATTACAAATCGTTTTAACCAATAAAGTACCGTAATTTTTGTGATAAATTCTTTTATAAATAAGATTTATTGATTACTTTGAAGCAATGCTGTAATGACATAACGGACAGTTAAAGGTAACCAAATCAGTCTTATAAGCTTTGTGAGCACATCTCTCACAACTCCATACCGCACTTGAATCCATAATAGGTCTTCCACTTGCGATGCAAATCGAAAACTTCGTGTGACAACTCGGACAAACTGTGCACCAGTCAGATATCATTGTCTCGCAATACAAGCATTCAGACTTTGGTGCGTTACGAGAATCTTTCGGTGGATTCTTACAGAATATCGCGATAGCGAGCTCTTCGTAAACAGTTGTTCTCTCTTGAAACGCATTACACGATTCTAACTTAATAAATGCTTTCGAACATATAGAGAACGTTCTGTTGGCACAACTGGCCAACGCTAACAAACAATAAATCTCTTCGCTGTCAATAAACTCATCGTAATCTCTAAGATGAAGCGCTGTTTTCATCGCTGAATCAAAGTATCCATCGTATAACTGTCGCTGACATAAAACCAAAAAATGATATGCTTCTGCGCCTAATTTTTAATAATATATCATACAATACTAAAGTTTATTATTAAGAATAGAAAAACAAATATCAAATAAACCTCTCCACGGATCGTCCAGCGATTTATAATTACTAACAGCTAATGAAAATGAATCTTCACTTAACAATGCGTTAAGTGTTCCTGACTTCTTATCTTGAATTGAAGGCAATTTTTGATTTTCCTCATATAACAACCCGATTAAAACGTACATCTTTTTCATTAAAAGAGGATCAGCTCTTTTATCTTTTTTGGTTTCATTGATCACTTTAATTAACATACTCGACGCCTCGTATATCTTATTCGCTTTTCTATACAATTCAATGATATCGAAATATTTTTCTTTCGACATCAAATGTTCGGCATATTTGGAAAGCAATGAATCAATGTTTGGCACATTATACTCGTGCGCCAAATCGATGGCCATTTTCCACTCACTCATAGTCACACAGCAATTGATAGCTAACTCTACTTTACGCGCTTTCAAGTAAGACTGAACCGCTTCTTTACACATTCCCACCGATTCGAAAGTTCGTCCAAATTCAACTAAAATTGGGTGATTTTCGTTAAAATTTGTCACCAAATACTTGAGTTGGTCATAGTTTTCTAATATAGTGTAGCATTCAAATAGACGATCATAAGCACCAGATCTTTCATAATAGAGAACTGCTTCTTCCCAGTTGTGATTATCTGCGTAATAATCGCCGACATTGCAGAGCGCATCACGCATTTCGTTGTCATTATTAGAAGCATAATCATCTTTCAATAAATCAATAATTTTATGCCAATCACCCAATATTTTGCGCATTTGTATGGCTAAATCTTTTCGATCGATTTCCATGTAAATACTCTCTGCTTCGTCAAAGTTTCCGTTATATGCACAAACTTCTGCTTTTTTCAAAGACTCATTACTCAATTGTGACAATCGTTTTACGAATTGTATTCCTTTGTAATCTTTGCATTTAACAAAAGCGAGTTCTGCTGTGTTAACATCGAGAACATTGAGCGCAGATTCTGCCAAAAGACGCCAAAGTCTTGGATGCGATTGTTGTTCAATAAAGTTTGTCGCTTCACTAAAACCATTAGATTCCAAAATTTTTCGCGCTTCTCTCAGTGATTTCGTTTCAAAATCCATGATTTGATCACTAATTTTGGAAATGGCCAACTCTTCTCCATTATTAGCGTCGTTAATCAAATCATCGAGAAGTACTGTTCTTATGGATAATGAGTCGAACACACAGATATAACCGCTCGAAATAATAGGCTCTTCTGGCTCTAAACTACGCATATTAAAAACAAAAAGTTTAGCCTTTTCGGTGACAGCAATCATATCAATGTTATCATTAGCCCACTTCGCGTCCCACACATCGTGTCTCTCAAACTCAACTAATTTTCCAGTTATTTGTCCATTTGCGGCATTATTGGCATCGAAGTCATAGATATAAAGCGTGCCATTGGTGTCAATCACGCATAGTTTACTCGCGTCTTTGTTTAGCATCAGTTTCGATGGAATACAGTTAATATTAAACCTATGCGTGACATTTGCTGATGAAAGCAAATACTGTTGGAATGAACCTGATTCTTGTCCAACAATTAAATAATTTTCCGATGCGTTAATGCATACAATTGGATCATTGCGTGAGACAAATACAATTTTGATTCTACTGTCGTCATCGATATCGTTACCTGAAAGATCAACGTCGGAATAACCTATTTTTTGAGAGATATATCCTTTCGGTGTAATGGCATGAAAGGATGGTACTGTGAATCTCCATATGGAAAATGAATCTTTTGAAGCGGCAATAACTCTGCTGCTATTCATTGTAATGAAGTAAGTGATCGGTTCGATACTAATCATATCAATAGAAGTTCCGATTGCGTTACACAAAATCAGTGATGAATTATCTTTCTTTTTTGAATTAGCCGTTTCGTCGCACTTCGCTGAGATAACGCAGTATTGACCGCAAGCGGTAATTAGCAGTAAGTTTCTAACATTTTTCACATATTTGCAATTAGAGGGAACGTTCCAAAAAATAATCGTATTAATTGGTCCATTAGTTATTCCTTGATCGTCATTAGTCTCAATGTTGTTAATGGCATAGGCTATGGTTGAAGCGAAATAACACCAGTTATAATCCGGTCTAATATTAGCAAAGAATATATACGAATCGACCGCTAATGCCATTCGTAACCCATTCTTCTCCCACGAACACGAAAATATGTCTTTACCCGGAACTTTAAGGATTTGCGCGATGTCTCCATTTTCATTGTAGAATTTAACGAAATTGCGTTTATTGTCGCTTTCAGTATCGACACGTCCCGTAACCGCAAGAAGTGAACCGCTATTATTCCAACAAATGCATGTTATTCTTAACTCAACGTCAATAATAATTGGCGATTCATCGCACTCAGACTTCATCAGTTGAATTCTTCCATTTTCGAAAGCGATTGCAAGATTGTGCGAGTCTTTGCTTACATATCCGTGCACACCATTGTGCCATTTAATGCCAATTACTTGCGACGAATTATTGTAACCGGCATTTCGACCAAAAGCGGGTTGAAGTGCTGGCAACGGAACTTTAGTCATAAAGTTGCCATTTTGATCGTAAACATGAACCTCTGAGTCGAGAACACCGAATAGTATAAACTTTCCATCGGGAGACCACTCAACTTGAGATAAACGCATTCCCTTAAGCTCTTTACCCCACAATCGATTTCCGTCAACTGACCCAACAATAATAGCTCCGTCTTCGTAAACGATGCATATTTTTTGTCCATCATATGTCCACGCCATTCCTCTTACCACCGATTTATTGCGATTGTTGACCATTTCTTCATACCACGAACCCTTATAAAGCATCCAAACTATAATAAGACCGCTTTGATCGCTTGACGTTAACTTCTGGTACGGTTCGTTCCAACAAACTGCTTGCACCGAACCGTTATGTCCTTCCAGTGTTTGGTTCATCGATAAGTTTTTTGGTGCACTCAAACCTTTTGTCTTAATTCCTTCACTTTCACCGGAATCGAGTTTTAGCACTTTAAGCAGACCATCATCGCCACCACAAGCAATAAATCCGTGATCTATACTCCAAGATAGACCACGAACTTTGTTATTATTTGGTATTGCAATCTTTTTGCTCAAATATATGAACATTTTAACCGTAATATTATTCAAATCAGTATTATATGAAACGCATTAAAAAGTTTTTTAAACCATTGTTATTATTACTAATGTTATGAATGCGTTTCCAAAGAAACCACTCTTCTTGTTATTTATTCTATGCTTTGAATACTTTCGAATCGATTGTATTTTAAGTCTTATTTTTTATTTACCATTTATTATGAAAGTATTAATCTAAACAAGAAATGATATGCGCTATATTTACATAATGAAGCGTAAATTGGTTTGCTTTTCATTATAGCAATGTCTAACCGATAAAGCTTTACACTCAGTTTTAACAAACAGTTACTTTTCAAACTATTATTAAATTTACAATTACTCATAATTCTAAAAATAATATTTTTTTTATTATCGCAATAGTTTTTTAAATTATTTGTTTTGAAAATATTTCCATTAAATTTAGAGTATTATAAGAAAATTTGATGAATTTAGTAATATTCGTGAATTTTATTATTGGTTATAACTTATAACCAGTTATGCACAACGCTCGAGCGGATGGCGAACACGAATGCGGAGTTTTAGATTTTTACCAAACGTGAGCGCTGTGGACTCTCAAATATTTTTTTTTGAAAAAATTAGGTTTATTTCAATTAAACATTTTATTTCAAAATAAATAATTTATTTTTAGCATATTTTAGTACGAATTAGTTGTCACTATTTAATAAAAATAATTATAATTAAATTTTTATTTAATGATAAGACTGACTTAAAGATATTTATTAACATTCTGTATATCTACATTATTAGTGTATGTAAATTTACAATACTAACGATGATTTCACGTAAAGTTTAAAACCATTTAAAAAATTAGAGTATTATTTGCGTAACCCATTCTCTCGTCCATAAAAATACACATATATTTTAAATCTGTTAAAGGGTACCACTTTTGGAACTATCAAAATTAAAGTTAAACCCTTAATCCAATAATAAGAAAACTAAAATTAAAATGCTAATAATATTTATTTGATTTGCCAATTCTAAAAAATTTAATATTTTTGTTTACGTTACTTAATGTATAGTACCCTAAATATTGCTTTTCTATGCAAATTATGAAAAATAAGAAAATGATTAAACACAATAAAAACTGTATATTCGGTTTTATTTAAAATACTATCCAACCCGTGCCTAAACGACTGCGTTATAATTCAAACCAAACAAACATGACAATTTTTATTTGAAAGAGGACATTCTAGAATACATATTTACGAAAAAAAAATTCGGTTGAGGGGTAAAAGGAGGATTTTTGGGGCCCTTCAAAGTTTCAATTGCGAATTGGGGCAGTTAAACTAGACTTGTATTCGGGTACCAGAAATGTCAGGTCGGGTTCAGGCTCAAAGCTGTTGGGTTAGGGTCAGGGTTTCAAATTTTTTGTTCCAACCCGACTTTCCCTGAATGATTTATAAAAAACATTAAATTTTCAAAAATAAAACTTAATTTATAAACTAAATTATAATTACAAGTTGCAATACTACTTCAATTTTTAATGTTATCAAGTTTTAGGTTATAAATATTTGAAAATTTGTATTATAAACTCAAAAAATGATTTCGGAGTTAGGGTCGGGATAGGATAAAATCGGGTAGGGTTGTGAAAATTCAAATGATTTACAAGTCTAAGCTAAACTAAAGCTAAACAATTTATACCATAAACAGCATTAACATTTATTATAATATTTTAGTTTTCAAAATCGTGTAAAGTTTTCATATAATAAATGCAACCAAAGGGATGTGAATATTTGTTAATCGTATCGAGAAATATGAATGAGTGCCAAATTGGAATTCCACGCATAATTAAATGTTTTAGTTGTACACTAATTTTACTAAAAACAAAAAAAGTAAAACTTAAATCAGAAAAGCGCAAACAACGAGTTCGAATTATTAGCCTTTTTGTCCATTTGATACAACATAAAATTACAAACGATGCGCTGCGAGTGACAAATGTTTGATATTTTCGATTTAATTGTCGTTCATTCAATCATTCATTCATTGCTATCGTTTCTCCGTATCGCACTGTGCGTTGAATCAATTATATTGAATGAAATAGCGTTTAAGCCGATCCAGTCGTCTATTGCTATTTTGAGCTTAATTAGAAAACAGAACAAAAAATATACTGTTTATGGTTTTGCTAACTTCAAACTACTTTTTGTGATCGTAAACCCAAAGTTTTGTATGTGTGGTGATGTTAGATAAGAAGGTTTTTTTCCTAAAGATTAACTATTGAATAAAAAGTTTTTTCTATTATTTGTTCAAACTTTTCTTTGACTTATGCTTTTCAAAACATCTTACGATAAGCTTTTCGGAATCTCTTTAAATGAGACTGAAATGTTGTTTATGCCTGCGTTACACTAAAAGTAATGAGTTTCAAGTTAAATAAATATCTATTATGTTTTCTCTGCTTTGTTGTCAATTTTTTTTGTAAAATATTTTATTTTTAATATTTTTTGAATATAACTATAACTTAGGATAAAAAGTTTACGAAGTTTAAAGAAAACTTTAGTATTAAGAAAAAGTAATATTACTAAAGTTATTTGTTGAATATTTATAATTAGATATATATTAATCAACTTTATTTAAAAAATTTTCTAATAATAAGCCTATAAAAAATAATAGAAATTTTGCAATACTGTTTCACATTTCATATAAATTGGTTTATTTCTTATAAACTTAATAAATATATTTTAAAAAATTGCGTTTGAAGCTCTAAAAAATACATAATTGTGAAAAATGCATAGTTTAGTGGTTTTCAAACTTTCTCCTTCCACGACTCAAAATATCCAATAAGATTCTTCTGCTGTCTATATTTATTTATTTTCATAAAATTATCGAAATAATGCGCACATAGTTTTAAAAAAATTGAATTATTGTTTGGTTGGGTATGGGGTGGTTGGGTCGGGTGATGATGTTAGTGTATAGCTAGGGTGCATTTTTTATTTGAATTTCAAAACATTTTCTCCTGACTTCTTCGGGAGAAAATAGCTTGAAATTCAAATAAAAAATCCATACGCTAACAATCCACACCGACCCAACCACCCCACCATCCGGCACCATCACTACCTACCCGAGCCCATCTCTCCCCAATTGCTATATATTAAAGCTTCCGATTTTGCGGTTGCGGTTTGAAATCTAAAATTATTGTGCGGTTGCAGTTTGAGAATTTACAAACCACCCGAAGCTTTAGTACGTAATTTTGCGGTTGTGGTTTCAAATCTAATATTATTGTGCGGTTGCGGTTTGAGAATTTACAAACCGCCGGAAGCTTTACTATAAATTGATTAAAAATACGAGAAAACGATAAAAGAGAGCGCACAGATAATTGGAGTCGATATCAATTGATTAATGTTCACATAAATGCAAACATTTTTATTTCAACATTATGTAAAACCTTATTACTAATTCGTAATAAATATTAAATAAGAGTTATTTGTCGAATCGAAACTCAAACTACAATGTCTACAATTCAGATAAGATATCAAGATTTGAGCGATAATATAAAGATTTATTACAATTATATATATATATATGACACATTGATTACCAGTGTCTCTACTTTTTCGGAACTAAAGCTCTATTTCGGTTGGAAATTCGGACAAAAGATTGTCAATTTTTGGACATTTTTTGGAAGTTTTTAAATAAAAATCAATTTTAAAAACAATTTTCACATTCTCTTGGAATGAAATTTTCTTTCTAAAACTACTTGTAATTTAGAGGCGTTTAAATCATTGGAAAATATTTTTTACAAATAAAGACGCATTTAAAATATTTTTTACAAATAAAAAATTCACAAAAATTCTCAAAAAGAGGATTCTAAACGTCACCATTAAAATTTTTAAAATTTATGCAAAGATTTTTCAATTAAGTATATTTTTCGGTGAAAATTAGGAAAATTTCAGAAATTTTTGATAAAGTCATTTTTTTTGGTTAAAATTTATTTGTAATTAGTTTAGAAATTTATATATTTTAAATTCCGAAAGTTTTAATTAACTATAAAAAAAGTCGGATTTCCGAAAAAGTTGATTTCAATCCTTTTAAGAGAAAATAAGTGTGACTAAAAATATAACGTTGTATTCAAAATTACCGAGAATTTAAGAATTTATTCAAATTTCTTCTTTTATTTATTTTTAAAGCTGCAAATAAGTTACAGCCCAAAAATAAAATGAAAAGAAGAAATATGAATAGGATTATGCTAACATTGGTTATGAACCAAATTGCATTTTAAATCTCAAATTACATTAGAAATTAGAAGACAAAATTAAAATTAGAATTCTTATAATAAAATTTAGTTATAAAAATGTGGGAATGTTTATGGAATAATTATAGTAAATATTATAATAAAATTTATAATAGAAATATCTAACTATAAAAGAAGAAAATCAATTATATTTACATTTACATTATACTACAATACTGTTTTTATATAACTCTAATTTTTTATAAAAAGAATTTAAATGAAATATTAATGTGCTTTTCATTTTTAAATTCAATTTTTTCGGTTTATAAGTTTTTCGTTGTAGCAACGAAATTATCATATTCTTTAATATCTCAAACTTATTTTTACTGCGTTATAATTATAATAATTTAATAATAAGTTTAATTTATAATCATACGATTAAAGCTCTAAATTATGTACGAATACTAAGAATTCGGCAAACAAATACAAGCGATAACATTAGATTTGGATATTGTTTGTTCTAGAATATCCCTAAATTCTTTTAACCGGTAGTTTGGTTCACACTCACAATTAAAAGCACAGCAAACTGACCGACAAATACATTTGTCAAATTTATTCATTAGTATTCTATACTTTTATCGCAGACAATGCCATAAAACTCAATGATTAAATGCATTTTCACTAATTTTTCTATCTATTTATTATTCAAGAGGTTTTCGAAACACTAATGACATTTTGCTTCAAATTAAGGCAATATTAATGATTTATTTTTCTAATTTATTTAAGTATATCATTTGGTGGTCGTATAAAACGGATCTTATTATTGACATAGCATTTCAGTTTGCAATGCGCCATAAAACGAGTAATTTAGTTGAAATCGATTGGCGACCACTTAACTATGCACTACCACTACCTATCAAATTAATTGTATTCATTTTTTCGGAATTTATATCATTTAAACAGTAAAACTTTTATAATTATTTTATTGCTGTGTCAACAAAATTGTTCATCAGAAACCAAAACATAAGGAAATATAGACTATATTCTAAATTATTGAAGACAACTTCTAGACACGTTTAGCTAACAATTAAGCTTACGTTAGAGTAGAATTCAGTTCAGTTCAATTTTAAGCATTAATTATATAAACGGTATAATGAAAAGTGTTAATTATGCAGAGCACCACATATTTTCGTGTAAAATACGCACATACTGTAAATCGATTCTAACCTTTTATATGAAAACTTTTAACACACAATATTTTGCAACAATAATTCATAAAAATGTTGCTTTAAACGGATTATAGTTTAGCGGAAAAATTAATTAATTATCAAACATTAATACATGTATACGACGCTTATAAAGCCATAGCTATTATGAAATTACACGTTAGGAAACGTATCATTCTGTAACTTGACAGTCAATTACAGTCAAAATAATCTCTCAGTTTTTGTGTTGGTTTTAGTTTTTTAATTTAAAATTTTTTGAACGATCAATAGTACAAAATATATTAATATATAATAGGCGTTTATATATAAACCAAAATAGCATACAATATTTTATTTTAACTTTAATTAAAGTAAGTATAGGTCATAGTCGAGTACATATAGAAAGCTGGAAGAAATGGAGAAATGGTTTTATTATTATATCGATATTTTCTGGTTATCTTTTATCTGGTTATCCAGACATAAAAAAGTTTCTTAATGCCATTTTGATTAGAAAATATTAAAATCATGCACATATGTAATAGTCATTATTTAAATATTAATTTTTTATACATTATTATTTTATTTTTGATTACTAATTACCATATTATCAAATAGCGTCTTAACAGTTCATGTGTGTATGTGTGACATTTGAGAGCAACAAAAAAACGATTATTAACATATAATTTATCTTTTGGTTCTTCTGTATTCAAAACAAAGTAATAATAAAGTGAATAATTTCCTCCTGTTGTCAGTCGTTGATAACTTTCTGCATCTCTTCCTCCCATTGACGCTCTCTTTCCTCCATATCTCTGCGATGCAACTCTCTATATAATACCAGCAAAGAAAAATATATCAAGACTTAACAGTCTGTGTCAGTAAATGAAAATAAAGTATTTAAGATTCTAGTGTCATATCGCAATAAAACGAAACTAATACTGCTCTTTCTTCAGTTTATGCGCTTTAATGTGAGATAAAATTTCATAACCGCATCTATACTGATAAATATAGTCCTGAAATCTCTTTCTTTTATAAGTCTGAATTAACTAGGAATTCAAACTACTTTTTTTAGTGAAATGCTTGTGGAGTATAACATTGTTACACTATATATTATAGTTTTTACGGGATAACATGCGTATCTACAAATTAGATATTTAAAAATTTATTAAATTATAAAGATTTTTTATAATATGTTAATATACTATACTATTCGAAAAATAAAGTGTATATAAAGTTATAGTAAAATGATTACGACATTATCGGCACTGCAGCTGCCGTCGTATAAATTTTAGGTTATTTAAAAATGCGTAATAAAATTTAAAAATATTTAAAGAACGGTTAACAACATTAGAACATTAAAGTTTACTCTCGAGATTAGATATCAGTTAATTCTAAAACTGAATGCAGCAGTATTTTAGTATATGTTAGTGATTGCAACAAAATTGCTGTTATGTGTATGGAAATGCTTAGCAAAAGTGCAATGAACTAATTTAAATAAATAAAAAAAGTATTACTTGTCTCTATTATACACAATGAATTGATGACTGATACTTTCAAGGCACTTCTCGATGGCTGACGCTTCTTCGTCTCCATCCGAAAATAAAGAGCTACTTTGATGCTCGAGCGGTATTCTCTTCATGCTCTGCTGCTTTAGTAGCCTTTTCTTCTTTTTGTGCAACGGATTTGCTTCGATAATCATTTCTTCCAATTCAAACGTTGGATCACAATTAAGCTGATCTTTTGGCGGTATAAATATTGGATCAATTTGTTTATTGAGTATGGCATCGAAATTAGTATTGTTCAAAGCCGAGCACCGTTTTAATTCACTTACACTACTAATGCGATTAATGTGGTTTGGATTTAATAGTTTCTGTATGAGATGAACAAATGAATGCGAGATATGGGTTGGAAATGATAGGCACTCCGATCTCTGCATTGTCAACACTTGATCGAGTGGTGTCGTCGAGTGAATATCGTATGGTCTCTGTCCGCATAACATCTCGTAAGCACAACAGCCTAACGACCACCAGTCAGCCTATACAGTGCGTTATAATAACAATCATTCCATTATCCATCAAAGTATGATCATTTGTTTTTTTAGCTTATTATTTGATTATCACGAATAATGCAGTATAACAACGAGACATTTATGTAGGAATAATAGCTATAAGGTTACATAACCGTATACTTACTGGAAATGAATAGCCCGCTACGATATCCAAAGCGCATTCAAATACTTCTGGTGCTATCAAAATACCATAATTAATAACATGAAAACGTAATTGTTATTACAGTAAATGCATTCAAGAATAAAGTTACCACTAAAACATGCATTCAATACGCTTTGGAAATTCTCTTTTAGTTTACACAAAAGGTTATTCCGTACAATAAACTCTGTTTTATATTTTGTTAGCAGAGCTACTAATTATTTATTTAAACTTCATCGCTCTTCAGTTGTATCACTAAATTTATTATACGGGCTATGACTTCATTTAACTGTGCATAATAGAGAATGCGTTTAATAAAGAAAATGAATGTTAAACAATATCACTCATAATGTTTTATGATTAATGAATATTCTGTATTAAAACGCTTTATTTTATTTTTTGTGTTCGGCTTTTCTTAAAGATTAGACAAACAGTTTGTAAACACAATTACATTCAAAAATAGAATTTTTAATTAAATTAAAAAAATTAGGTAGAATTAAGTTGAAACTTTTTTAGTTTTGAAAAAATTGTAATATTTTAATGTAATTAGATATTACTTTAAAAGTACATTTTTATTTTTGATTTCGTGAAACATTTTATTCAATAGCAAATTCTCGTAAAATTTATCTAACTTTGAAAAACTCAACATAATTTAGTTTAAACGCAATACAATTACAGATATTCTTAAGAATTCAAAACTACTTTCGAAAAATTGGTCATTTGTTACGATAACGTTGTCACGTAAAGCTTATAATAAAAATCTAATGTTCTCTGATATAAGTTATTGAGTTTAAACTTTAAAGTGAAACTACTGTAACAGCACAATCAATAAGTTTTAAGCACTAGTTTTTTCTACGTTATTGACAACTTTTATCAAATAAATTATTTTTACGATTATACGAAGTTTTATCTAAGTTTTTCCAATGCATATTATTTGTATTTAATAAGAGCATATTATATTAGTGAAATGTATCGTACGAATGTTAAAACGATGAGAATTATTAAATGTTGTTTTATAATAAAATTTTGTCGTCAACTAATTGAGATTTAAGTTTAATAAGTTAATTTTATAATCTAAACAAAAATGCTTAAATGGTAGATCTAAATCTTATGCATGATATCAGTGATATTAAATCAGCTTTCATTCCAAAATGAGTGATTGTTATCGAAAACTAGATTGAGTTATTGATAAATTTAATCGAGTATGAAATTTTAAGTATTTTATTATGCTTCTGAACCCACTAAGTTTATATTTGGATTTTATGCATTGCTGCTCTGAAAATAAATTGCTATGTAAATATAAAATTAGTTAAAATCAGATTGCTCTTCATTCTAATAAATAATTCTATTCCGAAATGAGTGAAAATTTATCAAATTAAATATTTTTTCGGGTTAGAAAATTATTCGATGTGATGGTCACGCTTTTAAAGCATTTCAAATAATTACGACTGTAATTCTTAAATTGAAGAGCTTAAGCATATTTAAATAGGAATAGGTTTACACTCGCTAAAACATTTATTTCTACCGTCCAGTAATGATATAATGCACTAGTCTTATTGTGTATCCTATCATTTAATGAATTAATCCATTAATTTTTAATTAGTTGTTTTTTGTTTCTTATTTTGTGTTATATTCTGTTTTGTTTACTTTGTTAATCATAGAATGCTATCATTAACGAAAATTAGTGTTAATTGAAGAATACAACTGTACTCGTGTTTAAATAAATTCATATTTTTTATTTTAACAAATTTTTTGTTTATATCAAAATTTGTAGAATATATTCTTTATCGATAGTTGAAGAGATGGCTTATATTTTTAATTTTATCCAAAATTTATTGGAATAATTCTGAATGATCTAAAGTTTTAAATCATATTTTCGCATGAACTTCACAGTTTAAACTTTCATTAATTAATTAGAAAACATTAATAAATGAGTGCTTACAACGGATTTTCTCAGTAATCGTATTCGCTGTTGTTATCAATCACTTTTAAGATATAAAAAGAATACTGTAATACTCTTATCGAAATTCTGTACTCATTAGCGATGTATCATAAATTTATCTGCAATGTTATGGATCATAAGACTTGTGCCGCAATTTCGCTACTTATCTGTATTATAGCTACTATTGGATTGATAAATCAATATAATGTCGGCTTTAAGATATATTGGTTGAAAGTCAAGACGCAAGCATAATATATTCTCAAAGAATTTATCCTTACATTCTAACAAATTGTTTTTTAAGTATAAATAATTGATGACTTTCTTTTGAAAAAGTATTATAAAACAAGAATTTCGACCTAAACTGTCGCTTGAAGTTTAGAACTTTGCGTAAAAAGCTGCGAATTAAAGGCATGAATTGATGTAAAATGCAATGTACAAAATTGAATTCGAAATAATTGATATGCGTTGAAGAATAAAGCAATCTGATTGCCAAACCCCTATACATTCTAGTATCAAATGTACATGACTTACTTGACTTTATACTAAATTACATGATAAATGTCACGCTACATATGCCTGTATCCGCCTTTAACTTATGGCACTTACTGAGCACTTATGGTTATTCAATGCCCAGTTTTTATCTTTTTTTATACAATTAATTTTATCGTCCTTTTATATATCGATAAAACATTAATTTAATTAAAAAATTTATATATTTATAAATATATAGATAATTTTTAATAAAATTTTTAGAATCTAAACTTGTTTATCGATATTTAAATCAATATTTAAAAAATATGATTAGGTATAAAAACTATACATTTACGCTATATTTACTGTTTAAGATTAAATTTGTTTACTATTGAGTAATGTAATTGATATGACATATGGCTTACCCATATATGGCTTCGTTCCTGACATAGACGTTGCCAAGTGATTGGTTTCAGGTCCCAACTCCGTGGCGATGTTGAAGTCAGTGATATGTATGTGTCCCAATTCATCCAGCAATATATTGTCTGGCTTTATATCTCTATCAAAAACAAACCGTTATCATAAGTTTTCCCTTTAACAGAATTCACTGCTTTCGACATTCAATGAAAGCTATATCTACTTTATTATTTCATCAAACGCTAAAATTAACTTTTATACCAATAGTCAACTTCATTCTCGTTTTAAAATAGAAGCGTATCGTTGAATAAAACGTTTCAATGTATTCATTCATACCTGTGTAAAATGTTTTGTGAGTGAAGATAATCTAAAGCGAGAGCGACTTCGCATAAATAAAGTGATACTCTCTGTTCGCTAAAATATACATCTTGTTGTAAATGATATCGTAAATCTCCGCCAAGCAATAGGTCGACCACCATAAACATATCTTCCTCATCCTTTACACAAATTTAATTCATTTTGGAATATAATTTTAATGAATAACAATAATTATGTTATAAAGCAATAGAAATATATATAGAATTTTATCTTAATTTTAAAGATTTAATTGAATGCTTTCTCCAAACACCATAGTTACCCAGACTCCGAAGCTTAAGGGGATTAAGACCGGGGAAATATAAATTTTTAGAGGGGGGCAAAAACTCATTGGAATTAAACGGCAATTTTTTATCCTTAGTACCAAAAAAAATTTTTTAAAATTTTTTCTAAACAACGCCACTTCGAAAAACTCGACGAATTTAAACAATAATTTTTTTACATTTTGGCCAAATTCAAAAAGGTCATAAAAATTTATCTATTTTGATGGATCATTTTTTAACTTTTGATGATAAATTTTTCAAAATTTTTTCTCCGTGAATTTTCCAGAATTTATGTGAGAGTGGTCAACTTTTCCAAATTTCTAGGGGATTCAACCCGGTGCAAGCACTCACCTCTGGGTAACTATGCTTCTAATACAGACTTTATGCAGAATATGTGTACAGTACAAAAGCACGAGAAATCAAAGTGAGTTCATTATGAATACTCATTTTAGTTTTTAAATTAATTCAATTCAAAACAAAGAATACTGTAATACTTTTAATTCTTAAAAATAAATGAAAAGTAAAATAATTTACAAGTAATAACAGGCTCATCCAAACCTAAGCTATATTTTATTGATAATATTATTAAATCTTAATTTTTGTCTCAAAGTTTGTTTGTCTGTGGTTCCCTTTATAGGCTCTTCCGCTGGTGGCCCCACCCTCTCGACACCTATATCGAAGGGATCAAATGGAGGGGTTTGGAGGGGTGGGCCCATTAGGGGGGTTAAAGTGGAAAAACTTAAAATTTAACCGTTAACACCTATTCCATTGTACTCAGCTTAAAAAGTTGTGTTGATTTGATGGGGTGGGCGGAAATACCCTATGGGGGTATAGGTAGAAAATTCTCATAATTATGTCCCGAGTCAGTATTGGTATGTACCGTTAGTAAGGGTCCGTTGTGTCGGAATGGGGATCAGGCATTATCGAAATAGGGTTCGGGTGGGTCGGGTGGGGTTGGTAGGGGTGGGTTGGTAGGGGTGGGGTCTCGGTGGGTGGGGGTCCGGGTTGGTAGGGATGTGTTCCGACTTGGGTCGGGATGGATTTGAATGGATTGGGATGGATTGGGATGGATTGGGATGGATTGGGATGGATTGGGATGGATTGGGATGGATTGGGATGGATTGGGATGGGTCCATATGGGTCGGGAAGTGGTCTGAAATGTTAAGATTGGGTTCAGGTTGGGGCCAGAAAGGTTAGGGTTGGGGAATGATGTGGTTGTGTTCGGGAATGTTCTGGTTGGGAATCGGAAAGGTTAGAGTATTTTTTTAAATTATACATAAAATAATTAAATTTATTTATTTCTTTAAATTTAAATTTAAATCTAGTTTACTATGATTTTAGAATAACTTTACTAAAAATTTCATCCTAAAATAAACCACAAAATACTAATAATATTCAGATCGATAAAAAATTTCAACGAATAAAATTTGATTTGCAGTGAATAAATACATAAAAATATTTATTAGTGAAGTGCTGGATAAGGCATAGAATAAGTATTGGTAAAGTGCTGTATTCATCAATTCTATCAAATATGTATGTGTACAGTATTGGCATTGACGGAGAATTCCACGGAACGGCTATAACCAAACGGAAAAAATGATGAGATGTGACATTTTTACCATATTTACGTGTAGTGTGCTGTGACAGTACAACAGTCCAACAATTCATACAATTTTGTTATATTTTCATTTCCAGCGAGAATTGATTCATACAGTTATTGTATATGCGATGAGAGACTGGAAGAAAAATATTCTTTAACTTAACGTCATCTCTATCTAAATGTGTCCATCTTTTCCATTATTCTTTATTTGCTGTCACTTACAACTTATCAGAATTTGTGCAAAATCTTCTTATATAACGCGAACAAAGCAACAAAAAAATCCTAATGCTATTTAATGTGTACTGCATTCTCAGCTTAAGTCGCTTAACAATAGAAACGCATTTTTATGAAAAAACTCTCCAATAAAAGTTTTGAGACAAAATAAAATTAAGCGAAAATAGATAAAAGTAGTGCTGATTGAAGTGTCTGTTGTGTGGCAAACGATTTCGGTTCAATACCAAAAAACTCAGCCTCATTACTATGATTAGTGTTTGACATCAAAATACTATTGTATTGTAACAACTACTACAGTATTAACTGTACTTTAACAGTAGCATACAATTATTGTTGTGCTGTACTGCTAGCTCTGCTCTGCTCTGCTCTTTCTTTACCAAATCACTATTAGAACGTTATTTGCTGCAACTATTTTGTACTCCTATTGTGGCTTACTCTAAGGTTTTCTCTTTATTTTCTCGCTTTCAAACTAATATAGAAGATCTTTATTTGTGACAATGTTTATCCTACTTATAGCGTACAACATTATATCTAGAGAATAACAATAGGTGAACATAAATTTATAGTTTATGGCAACGGTTCCAATTAATGAGACATACAGTTAAGTATATAAGCAAAATAATGTCACTGACGAGATATAATAAGCGTGAAATCGGAGAAAATCACTTTTATGAAGCATATAATGAAACATAAAACTAACGAAACGAACAATAAATAACAGAATAACCACAGATAATTAAATACATGAATGTCCATTAACTCGTGAGTCGTAAGCATACGAACACATTTGGATTAAGTTTATTTTTGTTCCAGTCATCAATTTTTTACTTTTATTTATCGATTGTTAGTCAATCGATATTTTCGGTGTAGGCTTAGCACACACTCGGGGACATATTATATCCTTTTTTCAAAAAATTGAAATGTTTTCAGTGTTTCCAAATACAAACCTAAAATAATTTTTTGAGCTCTTTTATTACTTTGAACAAAGGGTACATAAGTTTACATTGTTAGCTTGTTTTCTGTCCAATTTATTCTCACTACTACAGTGAGCTATAGAAAACAAATCGCATATCAAAATACTATGCGTTAATATATTTTGAAAAGCAAAGCTTTCAAAACTAAATTAATTTTCACAAAACTGAGTTTCATCATAATTTTAGTTAAAATGTTCTGTAAGGCAACTTACACTTAATCTTTGAGCATTACTTTATTTTTTTACTCTAATCTTTTAGGAAATTATTAGTTTAGTAGAAAAGCTACTTTAATAAAATAGTATGACTTGAATTATTTTTTTACTGTTAAAATGATTTTATGAAACAACCTTTCATAGAAAAATGACAAACGTTAGTGTAATTCAATTCTAAGCTTACTTTTTTAACAAAACACTTCTGCGATAATTACAAAAAAGAGAAATATTTGATAAGACATGCATTAAAATTAAAAAAATGGTGAAAACAGTTTTCGCTCATGTCTTACGACTTACGACGTTAGTAATACTTTGCATATTTATCAAACTTATTTAATGTCAGCGTGTGTCTCAAACGTTTTTGTTGCTTTTTTACTCTTACCGTAAACCAAAGAGAGCATTATATACAGTATTTTTGTTTTTGTCGAATACTCTTGCAGCTTTTTGTCGAATACTTAAAGCTATATATCAATTCTTAAAGCTTACCACTGAGGAAAAGGTGCAGAGGATATCTTTTAAATAATAAATTAATTTCATTAAATATATCCATATAAGTGAATAAATACTTTATAAATAATTAATAAACTTAAGATTTAAAAAGTTATACATGAAATAAAATTTTTCAATAAATTCGATATTAAATATTAATTTTATAAAATATTTTACTTCGTTAATATAGAAAACTAAAATACATCACAGGATTTATAAATTGTAATTTAATCGAAAATGACAGAAAATAAGCGTTGAAATCGATAATTTATGTGTTTCATTATACAGGGTGTGCCAAGAGAGGGTCTGGAGTATACCCCTTCCCGAAAGTTGAAAAAAGTAGACACTATTAAATCTGGTTTAAATTTTTTTTTGAGTTTTGATTATAAAAATAGTATGATAAAGAGTAAATAAAGATTAATAGTTATGATAACACATTATTTAAACTTTGAGCACAGCTATTACAGTATTACAGTATTAATTTATAATTAAGTAAAATAAATAATTTATTCAAACAGTAAAGGATCATATAGTATATCTATTGGAAGCAACAATAGAAAATGTTTTATTCATACCTGAAACGTAAACCATAAATTGACTATAAATGGATGTTCCAGACGCGATAGCAAATCAATTTCTCGCAGAACATTGCGAAACGCGTCTCTTTCCAGACATTGAGTTTTGCTCATATATTTCATTGCAAACATTTGTTGTGTGTCGCGCTTTTGAACAATGCATACCTGGAACAACAATTTTGTTTATTTAGAATACATTAGTCACGATTAGCTAAATTAATTATATACCAAATTAAAAATTTTACAATGCTATCGGAATAATGCGGATAACAAAAAACTTAATCCTAATTGTAAATTATTTTGTTGAAATCCAAAAACTTATTTAATCATAAACTTAAATAAGAAACTTAAAACACTTTATAATTATTAATGTCTTTTTCGTTCGTTTTAAATGGAATTTTTTAAAGATGAAATAATTATAACACTATTAATTAATTCTAAACTGTTGCATATTTCAATCGGGATAAAGAAATTTTAATTACTTGTTTAAGGTTAAGAATTTAATAATTAGGTTATTGTGAAATATAATTTCTAGGGACTTGAAAATCGTTAACTTACCATTTTTTCAACAGAAAAACTCTTTCGAATTTGTGCAATAATCTTAATAGTTGTAGATATTAAATTGGTTTAAATTTTTCTAAAGATATTAACGAATTTAAACTTAACTATTTAAAAAAAATTTTCTTTAAAACCGAATAAAAATGTTAAAAAACAATAAAGTACAACATTATTGTTAAAGATATCCCAAACGCGTTTGATATTAAATCAGAATAAATTTAGTTTAAATTAATGTAACTATAACTCAATTTTAAATTCCTTTAAATCCAAAATTTCTATCGAATTTTTCAAATGAATTTTAACTTTTATATAAAGATTAGTAAACGATTTGACACTATATTTTCATATATGATTTTTAAAACCTTAACAATTTCACCATTTTTTGAATCCTTGCAAATTTAATAGAAATTATAACCTAATGTTACTGTATTTCCTGTAAATGTTGAAAATATAATGAGTCGTCTCTGATGATCCATTAACTCAATGTATATTATCTATTTAAATGATTGATTTAACAAAAAAAAACAGCAAAATATAAACCACAAAAAGGCCGTAAATTTTTAATATAATTTATAATGAAAGCATTTATTGATTAAAGCGTGAATCAATATTTTCTTTAAAAAAAATATTATTTGTCATTAAAAATAAACACAAGACCGAACACACACAAGAACTAATATTGATTTCAGACAAATACAGTTTAAAGTTTAGTATTATGCTAACGATACATAAATAAGACTTTCAACTTTTAGAAAATTTCCGTCTAAACCTTAAAATAGGACTTGAATTTAACAAGAAATAAAATAAAACTGCTTGAGTTTTAATATTTACCAAGAAATCTTTTAAAACCAATTTATAAGTATTTAATTTAAATATTTCTCAGGTATTTTAAATGTGCAGCTTTTGTGATATAATACAATTAAAATTATTTTTAGCATACTTTCGCTAAAAGAAGTTTATCTTATGATTTTGCCATTGTTTGCTTGATTTGGTTTAAAGGAAACTAGATTAACAGCCCGCTTTACAGTCATTAATAGGCCACTGACTAGTTTTAAGTTTTGATACCTTGTCGTTGTTTTGTTTATTTTGGTTAACCTTTAATATACTGTATAGATGGACAAAAGCGAGCCTTAGGACTTTTAGGACTCAAGGCGCGCGGGGTCTTTACGGATTCAGGTTCGAGTTCCGGTCCTTAAAAACTCAATAAGTTCAGGTTCAGCATATTTGAGTCCTGGTACGAAAAGGTTCTATTCCGCGCCCTTAAGAGTTTGGACCTGAGACCTAAATTAATAAAAATATTACGTATTTGAACTCAATTAAGTATCATAAAATTCATGTTTTTAGATAAATTATTTTTGTTGGATTTTAATTATATAAATAGGAAGAAGCTAGATATAATGTTATAAATAAATAAACATTAATAATGAAGTTTATAATTAAAATTGAACGGTTTTATTTAAACATTATTGTAACTTAGGTCCTGAGTTCAGGTTCTAGTTGGCCTCGTGAACCAGTTCCGAGTCCTTGAAAAAAAATTCAGGTTCAGGTCCCAAAATGATTTTAAGGTCCCATGTCCAGGTCCGGATTTTCTTTAGGACCCTCAAGGACCCGGAGCTGTCCATCTATACTTTAATATATATAATTTGTTTATAAAGTTTAGTATGAACTTAATTGCTGGAAAACCATTGTGTTTTAAGCATTTTTTACATATAAAATTGTGTTAATAGGCAACTGCGTTATTGGAAAAATGTTATTCCTTAATATTATTATCTGATATCTGATTTTACATATAAATACTGGCAGAATGAAATAAATTTTTTAAGTGATGAAATTGTTTCTAATAAAAAGTCTAATAATTTTACTAATTATTTTAATATTATATAATCATAGAAAGACATAATATCAAATGAAAGCGTTTATTAAATTATTTTCATATTAAAATTCATTTATTTAATTAACGGTATAAGACTAGCGCATAATTAACTTAAAATTAAATAAATGATAATGAAAAGAGACAGAATGATATATTTCGCATATTCTACGCTTATATTTTTATGGATTCGTAAAAACATGAATATATAAAATTTAAAGTGAACTTACGATACAAAAAGCAATTTTTTAGGAAAGTAAATTAAATTACATAAAATAGAAAATATTTTATTTTATTACTAGAAAATATTTTTATTATTATCATAAAAATATAATCAATATTGAAGATTCAGTAAAATAGATACGATAAAAATAAAATATTTATAAATTCATGTATAATACTTTATAAAGCAATAGGAATTCAACGATAAAGATAAATATTTTTTGAAGATTTCAACAAAATAAACTGCTATCACTATAATGTCAATATTTAAATCGATAAAAGTTTACAAATTTAATAATTATTATTAATGTATGGCTAAGGAGTTAAACTTTCCTTTTATTTATATATTTATTGATGGTGATTGAGAATTCACAAAAGCTAATATTTTATTTGAGTTGTACTTTGCATACACAAGTTAAACAATTTGATTGATAAAGTTTTTAAACTTAATTTTAAATGATCAATACTAATATATGATACAAAAAGTAGTAAATGCTATAATTTTGATTCTCTTCTTGTTAGAACCATAAAAACGTATGTGTGCACGAAATACACAGTATGGAGTCGTTTTAGCTCCATTTATAAATGCTAATTTTTCTATTAAATGCTATTTTATGGTAAAACAGCAATTTTGCCTATTAAATTCGACGAGTTTTTGTTACCCCTCCCTTAATTTTTTTATTACTTTCAAAAAGTAACAAATTTAAAACTAAAAAATAAATTTTCTTTAAATTTTTTAAAAAATTTACTTTAGACAGAGTTAAAATTACAGAAAATTGATATTACCGTAATTTACGGCGTAAACCGCGTACCCTACGTATAACGCGCACTAATATAAGTGCATACTTTATGTACAAATTTTTAAGTATTTGTTTTCTCACATGTGGTCAGCGTAAATATTTATAATTAATTAAATAAATTTATTAAATCAACGCAAATAATATGTAAAAACGTAAGTCTTACACAGCAGAAACAAAACTTAATATTATTGAGTTTGCTGAAAAACATGGTAATCGAGAAGCGGCAAGAAATTACAGTGTGGGTGAAACTTCGATTAGAGAATGGCGAAAGACTAAAGATGTGCTGCAAATTACTAATAGAAATAAAAGCGCATTAAGAACTGGTATGTATTAAATTTAATTCAGAATAGTTTTTATTTTTGTTGTAACAATTCATTTATATTTTCTATATAAGGAACACCTCATTGGCCGATATTAGAAGAATTATTAAATGAATGGGTTAGTAAAGAACGTGAAAATGAGCGAAGTTTCGACTGTTAGCATTCTACTTCAAGCTCGAAAAATTGCTAATGAAGAGAGTATTTCTAACTTTAATGGAAATTCTAAATGGGTGCATAGTTTTATTAAGAGACAGGGATTAAGCATTAGAGCGATAACTACTAAAGGGCAAACTCTACCAAATGATTGGGAGGCAAAACTATCTTCGTTTAAGCTTTACGTTGAAACTAAAATTTCCAATATAAACTTAGACCAAATTGGAAATATGGATGAAGTTTCATTAAGTTTTGACATGCCTTCGAACTTTACTGGTTTGTTTATTTTAAGACCTTATGCAAAAATATTTAATATAAGTAAAATTAGACTATAATTATTAATTTAACTCAGAATATAATACAAAGTGATCTCATTATGAATGTTCATTCTCTTTTTTGTTTTTATATATTTACAGTTAATAAGAAAGGCGAAAATATTATTAAAGTGGCAACAACTGGAGCTGAAAAATGCAATTTTACGGTAGCTCTATGTGTTACTGCGGATGGTGAAAAACTGCCACCATTTGTTATATTCAAACGAAAAACTATTCCTAAAGATCCATTTCCTAATGGAGTAATTGTGAAAACCAATGAAAAAGGTTGGATGGTTCAGGAATTAATGAAAGAGTGGGTGGACTTAGTATGGAAAAAAAGGAAAAATTCATTTTTTATGCCTAAGTCTTTATTAATTTTCGACTCAGCGCCTTCCCATTTGACAGCAAATGTTAAATCTAAATTTTCTAAAGTGTCCGAACTTGCTGTTATACCTGGAGGTCTCACGAAAATGTTGCAACCGTTGGACATTTCAGTGAACAAATCATTTAAAACTAAAATTAGAAAAAAATGGGAAAATTGGATGATTAATGGATATAAAGAATACACAAGAGGTAACAATCTTAAAAAGGCATCATATTTAGAAGTATGCAATTGGATAGATGAAAGTTGGCGTGAGATTTCAATTGACTGCATTAAAAATGGATTTAAAAAATCAAATGTAGTTTACTATAAAGATGATGTAAATATCGATTATACAGAAGATTCAATTTCAGATGAAAATGAAATTCCAGACGAATTAAGAGAGTTATTTGAAAATGAAAGTGAAATGGATGAAGACTTTGAAGGATTCGATTAAATAAAATTTTAATTATAAATAAACTATTCAATAACATAAATTTTATATTTAATATTTTGTTCGTATAACGCGCACCCTAAATAAATTTATAAATCTGACATTTTTTCTCGTATAACGTGCGCGGTATACGCCGTAAAATACGGTAAGTTAAAATTAAGGTAATTTTTAAAAATTATTAATGCTATTTATAGCGCTATTTTTATATGACATAATGCTATTCGACTAATAAGAAATAAGCTATATATAACTATATATAATATTCTGAAGGCAATTAAATTTAGGATAACTTTTGTTTTTACAATATTTGCTGTTTTGTATGTTACCATTTAGTTAGTTCAGCATAAAAATCTATTTATGGATGCAATATTATTTTCTTTATGAATGTGTGCATTCATAAAACTGAGGCAAAATTTCCACAAAAAAATTTGAATAAAAAAATAAAAAACTTTATTCATATAAAACAATAACACTGCTTTCAGTGCTTTGCTTTATAATTTGCGATTTTAGTAACATTTTTTAAAGTTTTTAAATAATTATGCTTAGACTGAGATTATTTAGCTTTGCAATTGAAAACCGAAGCTCGTAGTAAAATCTATTTTTGTTCTGTCCATTATTTTCTACAATTTTAATAATTTTTTATCAATATTCTAATTTAATATAATATAGTCATAAACTTAATGGTAGGTTTTGACTAGAAGCTTTTTTTTTATCAACAATATATTTAATAAACAATCAAAAACTTATTTTAATCACTATTAAAGTCAGTGTTTCATTTACCACTTGCATCCATGATAGACAAGTAAATTGTTAAAATTTTCAAGCCCGAGTCCAATAAGCTTCAACCAGACCAGATTATCCCAATTTTTTTGAATTTTAATTATCAAAATGAGAATTTAATATTATAATTATTACTTATTATTCAATTAAGAAATTTGTTATTTTGAATTTTTTGTATAAATATATATTTTTAGAATTATCTAGATTTAAGAATCTTCAAAAATTTTAAAATCTGACCGGACCCGACCCGAAATTTTAGGTACCCGTTTACTATTCTAATTCATAACTTTACTTTAATGTATTATAAAATTTTAAAATTAAACACTTAAAGCCTTTATAACCATGAAAAGTTAAATTAAAAACTCATTACTAATATTATAAATTCTTTCTTACTATATAGCGACAGCATTACAGTAGTAGTTTATTAAAATTTATAGCCAACAAAAGTTACAGAAATTCATGTGCAAGAAGTGAATTACTGGTATTATTAGTAATAAAATTGTTTTTTTTTGTTATGCATTTATTAAAATAGAAAATAATACAGCTTATGAGTAATGAGATGTAACTGCTATTCTTGAAACGAATCACCATTTTTAACTTAATTGTTTTTTCAAAACCTAATTTGTTGATAATAATCGTATTATTCCCTAACGTACCGAAAAACTCCGATAAATGTTTGGTCCATATCGTTCTCATTGTGTTTTATATTTCGGGATACAGTAAAGACGTGCAGTATAAAACAAAAATAAACTAATCGCGTGAATATGTACTTAACTATATACAGTATTCAAAGTTAATTATACTGCATATACTCTAATATCGTGAAGATTAAAATTCAAATGATTTCGTGCATTAGTAAGTTTTTCTCATTTTATGGCTTAAAGAAAATTTTACTGAACAATTTTATTTTTATAAGTTCCGAAATAAATTAACTTTTGTTTCCAACTACACATGAATAAAGTGTGTTCATTTTACATTTATTTTGAATACGTGTAAGAAATAAATTATTTTTCTTTCATTGTATTTCTATTACACTCTTTTCGGTATTTCCCTTACTTCTATTGATTTCACTAAATAAATTGGTTTGAAATCGTTATTTGAAGCATAAAAATTACTTAATACAGTATTATTTTGTGCACACTTAATAATTTTATAAACTTTAGCAGTCTTACCATTTTTGAAAGGTATTGGAATTTTTCGAAAAAATTTGTTAAAAATTAAGAGTAACAACAATTTTTGAGTTTTAAATTTTCAACAATTGAGTATTAATTTTCATGAAATAATAACATTTTATTTTTTGCGATTCAATTCATCGCAACCGTAATCAATAATTTTAATTTATTTTTGCTTCGAATTTTCTTATTTTAAACAAACTTAACTTCACATTTGTATTTATTTTTCAGCACCTAATTTATCATTTAATGATTTTATTTTACTCTAAATTAACATTGAGGGTTAAAATTTGATATTAATGTGAGATATTTTAGCTTAACATAAAAAATAATCACAAATAACAGTGAGTGGATGAAAAAATCTAAAATTATAAGCCTTAATAATGATTTATTTATTTGATGCATCATTAATCTTACTGTAGTTGAAGTTAGATAACTATATTGTATGTAACGCTAACCTATTTTGTTCTTATTAAACCTGAAATCTTAGCAAAGAATCTATTATTTTTTTACTGATGATTACATTAATAAATTTTCACGTTCGGTGAATAATAGAAATAATATTGTACTGCCATATACTCTGAGAGAATAATTAATTCGTAAAATTATGAAAATGTATTTCTAATTTTTTTCCGCAAAAAAGAAGACAAAATGTAGTTAGAAATTGAATGTTTTTATGAATACCTACTGATAAGAAACTAAAATCAATTATACTCATATAAATGAAAAAAAACTCACAATAGAATGCACACGTATTTTTATCTCGAGCACATTTTTGGCTCATTTAAAATGATTAACGCGAACATTCTTATCTTAATGCGTTTTTAGAAGTTACTGTTTGCCTTCGCTTAACAGTTATTTATTAAATTAAAACTAATTATAAATAATGGCGTACTTTTTGTCACAATAGAACGAAATTCTAATAAATTAAGATAAATTCAGATAAGTTTCTTAATGTAACTTTCATCACTATGTTTAGCTATTACTCCAAACCCGAAATATAGAAAGGGGTTAAGGTATTTAGAATTATTTAGAATGATTACTAAATTATTTGTCGCTTTTTATTTTATTACAAATGATAATTTAATTTAAGGTTTTTATGTTCTTCTTATACTAGTTTATTAATCTTGTATATGGTTTTTGAAATAATTGAATACATAAAACCATAGTTACACAAGGGGGTGCTAGCTCAAGGTTGACTCTCCTAGAAATTTCGAAAATTCGACCACCCCACCCAAAATTGGGAAAATTCAAGGACGAGAAAAAATTGAAAAATTTTTGGTCAAATGTAAAAAATTTGTTCATCAAAACCGATGAGTTTTTGCGACCCCTTTAAATTTTTTTAAAATATCACAAAATTATTGTTTAAATTCGTCTAGTTTTTCGAGGGGCGTGGTTTAGGCATTTGTCGAGAAAATAAATTGGAAAATAATTTTTTAAAAAAATTTTAGTCCTAAGGCCGAAAAAATTATCGTTCAAATCCGATGAGTTTTTGACCTCCCCTCTAAAAATTGAGATTTCCAGGATCTGAGCCCCTAGAGCTTCCGACCATTGTGTAACTAGGATTTAAACTGAAAATCTATACAATAATTTAGTATAAATATAAAGACCGGTCGACAGACTGACCGACATACGGACTGACGGACATGCCAAATCAAGCTAAAGTGAGCTAAAGACTCGAAACTTGAAAAATGCACAATAATGTAAGAGAGATTGTCAGCAAAGTTTTTGAACATATAATCATAGATGAGGTAAAATTGTTGCTAATTTAATTTTTTAAAGCAACAAATTGGCTCATAAATTTAGAAACATTAATCAGATAAGTTTTTGAAGCCAAAATGGAAAGAATCTTTACTTCCAAGTATGAGAATTAAAAGCAATCATATAAATGACTTATATTATTGATGAATAAGCAAATATATGATCTTAATTAAACAGAAGAGTTTTATTTACGAGTTAAGATTGATATTCTTATATAATGCTATATTGACCGCCTGTGAGTCTGATGGAGAAACAGTGTCACTATATCTGAGTGTAAGCTTTCAAGAGCTCTTATGCTGCTTTCGTGTTTTAATTTAAGATAATGTAACGAAAGTTTTCTCCATTACTAAATTACGTAATATCAGAACAGTTGCGAGCAGAACATAGAAATGAGTTAATATTATACCATAAACATCATAACAAAAGGACTAAAAGCGTGATAAGACGTCTGTTTTAATCAACGACGAATCACTTATTATATAAATAATTTATGTAACAGAACTCTTGACTTTATATCTATCAGTTATCTTAAGATAATTTATTAGCCATATTACACCGAAAGTAACACAAACATAATGCCGATATATATCTTATTTGTATTTTATGCAATAACGTTAAAGCACTAACTTTAGTAATGCTCTTACTTTATTCACTAATTTCAAATCAGCATTAAAATAAAATCTTAGCTTCCATGAGCTCGAGCTTAACTAAAACCTTTTCCGTCTGTTTTTAGCTCTTTAATCACTAATAGAAAGGATATCAGAAACGAAAGAGGAAAGAATGGTAATTGGACTGAAGAATGAGTAGCATTATATTAGAAAAATGTGCAGCAATGCTACTAATAGTATGAGTGTGACACTAACTCAACAAAAGATTATTGGAAATAGAATATATTAGCTTTTAGGTGTTAGTGAGTCAAACAATCAGAGATTCACACATAATTCGAAAAGAAACGAACTTTAGTTAATTTCTAAATCAATAAAACCAAATACCGAATTAAATAAAATGTTTCTATTTTGTCAATCTTTAATTAGCTCTGAATTGTTTGATAAAATAATAGCGTATAACTTATATAAACAGTGATACGCGTGGACACGAATATATTAAAAGAAGTGAATGTATTTGTTATATAAGCGCGAAACGAAAATTTAATTAAACATTTGAAAGATAAAATTAGCAGTGATATTAAGAGTACTGACTGTCGAGAATCACCAACAGTAACAGCATTAGAATTAACTGTTAGTAGCAGTCGTGAGAGAAGTAATTTAAATCCAAATATTAATGTGTTCATTGATGTATAAAATAGTAAGCAATGAGAGAACAGACAAACTGAACGAATATTTTGCTTACATATTCTTACAATAATAGCTTATTTCACAAATAGTAAAGAATGAAAAACAGTTAAAATGAAAATAAAATACTGATAATACGTATGAGAATATACAGTAGACATTGTACATACCTTTCCAAAACTTCCTTTACCAATAGCTCTAAGTATCTGAAAATCATCGAACGTCACTTCATCTGATGCGCTATTTTGCGACGAAACGCTCGACAGTTTGCTGCGATTAATTCCCATTTAAATTTTGTTGGTTTTGTATCTACCGTTCGACTAATGTAATCAGTTATTGGCGAAAAGTATGATTTTACATATTTTAGTTTGAAATAATTGTTGATATGTTGGGCTAAACGCCAAACAACATACAGTATAACAGAATATATTAAAACTGAGAAACAGATGCGAGAAATCAGAGAAAATGCGAGTTATTTGGTTCGCTTAGACGTGTGAGTGTGTGTCTCACGCATTATTTCGCATTCAATACTGAAATATTCTGTTTTTAATATCCTTTAGCTCAGTGTTGATATGTGCCAATTCAACGCTCTGTGCATGTTTTTCCATTATTATGCGACACAAGTTTTTAGTATGCATTAGTTGACAGCTCACAACAGACACACAAATAGATTCACATTATACAGAATATTTTGAAATAAATCTATATTATATGAGTTCTCTTATACACTAATTTTCATAAATTTTTTACCTTTCATGCACAGTATAAAAGAAAAAGCTTTATATTGAGTTTTGGTACCGTTACTGTTAGAGTAACAGAGCTGCAGGCATCGAATGAGTAGCTCAATGTGAGATACATTTGTGAGCATATGAATGAGGATGTCGTCGTTGAGGATATGCGAGTTCCAGTTCCTTCACTACTCATATCTTCTTTTTGAGCGTTGATGTCGAAACTCCAAATAAAGCTACGTTTAGCTATGTATCAGAAGTTTATTTAAGTGACTGTAACAGTAACTGGTAGTGTCTGTTCTCTCCGTTTACTACTCATTTGACTGTGTGTTTCATAACCAGAGAGTATAAGCAATAATAAAGAGCAAAAACAGCGCATGGCTTTTCAATAACAATGCGTGTTAAGAATGATCAAATTCAACCGTCTCTTTATTTCTTCTGCTCATCGCTTCTTTCACTATCTTATAATGCAAATTCCATTTAACTATGCTCTAGTGTTGCACCAAAAAAATCTTTTTTCCATCTGTTTATCGCACTGTTTTCTGTCTGCGCTGTAAGAAAATTTGTTTTCTAGCGTTGAATAGAAATGATGAGAATAATATTAGCTATTATTTGCTTTGTGGTCATTTCACATCCACTTTCATTGTTTCTTTCACTCCATTTTTCAGTATAGAACATGATTTCAGTTTGAGAGTTAAAGCAATGATTGAGTTTTGTCCGAAACCCTATGGGAACTCAACGAAAGCACGTTTTCATCATAAAAAACAAATCGAATTTTTTTCTTTGAATTTTTAAAACAAAATTTGTGCATCAAATTTGATTTCTTATTTATAAGAACATTTCATTTTGTGAAATTGAAAGAATTCTTATGACATTTAAACATTTATAATACTTATAAAATAACATTAGTATTTACTATTCTCTTTACTTTAATTTTCAAAAAAAATTCTCTCTCCTCTCAATGCTCACTCCTTATTCCTCTCTCACTAAAATGATATGGATTATCAAGAATAGTTAGAGTAGAAGAAGAATCGTAAGTTATTTTTATTTTTCTTATCTCCAAACAAAAGAGATATAAGAAAATGTTGTAAAAACATATGAAGCAGAGCTATAATAATGCATATACGGTTCAATTTAGTCTTACTTATGGCGATCTCTCTCTCTATGTCTCTCTTTTTTCCATTTTTCCACTTTAACTCATTTCAGTCTATTTGTGCGCTACTTTTGCGCTTCAAGAATCATCGCATTGAGTAAAAATTGCACAGAAAATTAGCATTACTTAAAGTGGTACACAATATAGAGGAATACCGAGTGTGTACTATAAGTTATCATAGAATGCGATATATAATACAACTACACTTGTTTCTACTTCGCTGAATATGCTTTATCCAAACCTATCCTATCCTCGTAAGCGTATTATACTTTTTTGTTTGATGATCAGGTATGGAAACGCATATAAAACTACACGAATATAAATAATATCTTTTTTATTAATAATTAATTCTCTGAGAAATATATATAAATAAATCATGTAATAAAATAATAATAGTAATGCATTCTAAGTAATCAAAAGTTAAATAAATAAAATAATTTAATTTAAAACCCACACACTCTCTCACACAAAACATCCACACAAATACACACCACATGTCACTTCATTTCTTAATTCGATATTGAGATATGTTTTTCAATCATTCCTCTTTATTAACGTCGAAAAAATCTTATAATGGAGTAATTTGTATATTTATAGTTTCGTTCATCCAAAGCAAAGTGTTCTCAGTTTAGTATTTTTATTTGGAATTATTGTTAAAAATGACGATAACAAAAACGACACATTCACAGAGAGCTGACGAGTGAGTTTTAATATGTTAACCCAACCTAATACTAGTTTAAAATGCCAATGTTAGGCAAGATATCAAATCCCTTTATTATATAAAGAACATGTGAATGCCGTTCATTAATATAGAACTGCGCTCATACAGACGGACAGACATACGGTCAAATCCATAGCTAAAAATATGAGAAAGTAAGCTAAAATTATTGTGATTATTTTGATGGAATTAATTTAGAAAATGTTTCGTATTATATAAAAATCAAGAATAAAATATTAAAAACACATTTTAAGCAATTTTTGTGGATAATATTACACACATACTGTTTATTAATTAAATCATTTTCATTCAAACATTCAATCCATTTACTTAATTAATGTTTAAATAGTAACAAAAACACACAAAACTACAATAAAATTAATAGAATAAAGTGAATTTAAATTTTATATAATCGTCGAAAATTTCTGATATGTTCTGTTTAAATGTTGACAAATTTTGTCTCGCGATTATGAATGAGACACTAAATTACAGAACTGTTGAACACAATGACACTGGACTGACATTTGAAATCAAAACAAACTAAAGCTGAGATTGTTCTGAGTTTACATAAGTTTTCATTAGAGGTATATTCTTGCTGTAACATAAGATAACGCACAACATTCTAAATTTATATAATTTAGTAGAGATTACTTTAAGAATTTATTTTACAATGTATTGAGTATTCAGAACCGAATCTAATCAGTAAATCGCTTAGAGATTGTTAAGCATAACATAGATATTGTACGCTTTGGTTAACGTATTCATCCATATAACCATTAGCTGTAACTGCATCTGTGTTCCATAGAAAGTCTTTTTAAAAATTCAATTTAAATAATGTGTATCTATTAATCTTTAAGGTGAACTAAAATTATTTAAGAACTTTATTTATTGATTAAATGTGCGAATATTCCGCTCTCAGTTTAATACTAAGAATTTTTAAGTTCAAAAGATAAAACAATTATGTGATGCATTTACGTCGTAAATTTTACGACTTAATGCGTAATTAGAGCTCAAAAGTCTTAGGTCCCATGAGAATCGGAATGGAGTGGGATTTATGTAAAAATATGCGGATGGGAGGCAATGGGAAAAGTTTTAAAACCATACCGTATAAAATTCCAAAAAAATACAGTATATTTCATCATCAATAAAATAAAATATTAATGTTTAATTTCATCGAGATTTCAACCATAAAATTTTAACCAACTTACTAATTTTTTAAAATTTATTTTCTATTTATTTGTTTAATTTCAAATGGTTTATCAAACGTTATGTTAATATTTATTTATTTATTTACATTTTCATATAAATTTTGTATAATCTTTTATAATGTTTATCACAAGATTTTAGTGCAATTTTCGGGAATTGCAATCGAGAACTGCGCGAACGCTTTACCTTTTTAAGAGCAGATGAACGGCAATACAAATATTGGCTGAAGTATCTTATCCCATACGTATTTTTGCCGCGCAACTAAATTGCAACAATATAATACTTTTTGCATCATATAATTATTATTTAAATGAATATTATTACTAAATGTGTTGGTTTCGGTTTCATAAATTTGGTTAAGTTAGCTTTAGTTTTACTTAATTTAGTGATTAAAAAAGGATTGTCATTTGGTGGTCATTACAAAAAGAATTTATTTGACGATTTATCTGTTATAAAAAAATTAGACCTGTTTGAGAAATTTAGTTCAGCTTTTAGTATAGCTTTGTCTCGATAAAAGTGTTTTACTGTACTTTTTACCGACATATTTAATAAACTTAATAACATTTGGTTTTAAATAACAGTTTTAAATAACGCCACAACTGTATGTTATAACTAAGTCGTGGAAAATATCGCATTTTGTTATTAATTATATAACCGGGACTTATATTGTAACATCTATTAAAGACTTACCGTATATTCCAGGTTTGTCCCGGGTTTGGTAGTTTTGTAAAATATTTGCATGTCATCTGAAAAATATTCCGATTTACAATATTTATCAAAAATTGGTGTAATAATAGTACACTTGTATTTAAAAAATATTCGAAGTATAAGTAAAATTATGAATTAAGGCATTTGTTTCATTTGTTTTATTTCTAATAAAATATTTATAAAACTTTTAAAGATATGCTTATTTTAGAAGTTACAGTACATTAAAAACTACATACAAGTATAGTCACGTCATCTAAGTCTACATGCTTTAAAAATTGATCAGAAATTACAAAAAACCCAAATTCATGTGTGATGTCTCAAACACTAAAACTATTTTGATATTAAATCAATAGTAGAAATGGAAATTTCAAAATATTCTATTACTTTACTTATTGTTTGCGATGATTGTTTGTTGGGTTTGAATGAAAACACGCAATAAATGTTAATTAGTTTTATACTTTCTTTATTATTGTATTGAAATCGAAAATTAATAATAATTATATTTAATAAGTGGTGTTTGGTATTACTCGCGTTGCATCAACTTTTGTCGCGCCATTTTCTTTTTCGATAACTTCTTTTTGGGCGCGTCTTCGTCTTGCGCTGCTTTGGCCACCACCTGCTCCTTCTCGCTCAATATCACCTCAATATGACACGGACTGCTCATATAAGGATTGATCCTTCCGTGCGCTCTATACGTTCTTCGCCTCATTTTGGGCGCTCTGTTCACTTGGATGTGTTCGATCACAAGTCTGTCCACATCTAAACCTTTGTAATCGGCATTACTTTCAGCGTTTCGAAGCAATTGCAGCAAAAATTCGGCGCTCTTTTGAGGCCATCGACCCTGAGTTGTGCCCCAAATCTTTGCCTGAGCTTTGCGTCCGACGCCGCCATTGAATCGTCGAAACGGAACGATTTCCTTCTTTCCGATCACATTCTTGAGATACCTCTGCGCTCGACGTAAAGCCATTTTCTTGATTGCCTGCGCTGTCTCTCGAGTGTTCTTGAAGTGTACGCGCAAATTACTTCCACGCGCTTTGCATGACTTCGTGGGGTTTTCTGGATCTGTGGAGTACCGACCCATCGCTGTTTAACGGTTTAACTAATTTAACAAATAATCACAATAACAACTCGCGTGTTAACGCAACACTTACACCAAAGGAAAAGGAAGTTAAACCATACAGTATGTTACATAAAGTATGTGTATATTGATATGTATGTATCGTACATAAACTACGATCGTTAATAACCAAACAATAAGTTATTCAATTAATTTGCGATTTAAAAATAGTTAACAAACGATTTACTTTTCAAACCAATTATTTAATAGAACTTATATTTATTTGACACAATACTAAACAATTTAGATATTAAATTAACTAAAATTTTTCTAACTATTCAAACGAAATTAACGATTTTTGATATAACTAACTGTTCTAAATATTAATATATCTAATGATTTTAGGAAAATTATCTTAAAGTGTACTAAAAATGATACAAAAATATAAATTTGGTTAATATATTGTCTTATTAAAAATTTTATACTTAGTGTTCAAAATTAAAATAGTCTCATTGAAAATAAAAATTATTATTTTCACTTATTTCTGTTTATGAAAACTACATTTTCAAAGTTTTGATAATTTTAAGATATTTATGAATGTTTTAATATTTAATTAATTAAATCACAAATTAAATAAGACTTAAAAATTTCTAACGAATTTTTCTAACGATTTTAGGGCTTTTTCTTAACAATTAACTAACGATTTAGAGCTAAATTAGTTTTTCTAACGATTTTAAATCCCTAGTTATTATATTTAATCGGCTCAAGTATATCAAAGTTAAATCAATTATAATCAATTTATAAGAATTCAAGTTCATTTCCTATTTAACTAATATTTAATACAATAAATTAAACTTAGAGTGGTTTAACTTATAAAATCTAGGCAGATATGTTAATATCATTTTTGCAAAAAAAACGGTAAACATGTAACATAATTCACAACATTTAATATTAAATATAAATATCTTTTATTTTTTAATTTTAAATTTTGAGGACATATCTAAAGTCTATATACAGTAAATATTTTTACTATATTTACTAAAAATGTCGTTAATTTGCGTCTGACTTTTAAAATAAACAAATATTAACAATGAAAACAAATTAAACTTTTAAAAACAAAATCTCAAATGACCAAAAAATGGGTGTACAATATTTAAAACAGTTCGCTACAGAATATACAGTTTATAAAAGTAAACTACTAAGTCATAAATGATATATTGGTGAACGTTATCTCCGGAATATTAATTCACGATATATTTTGCAGCATCAGATAACACAGTGTTGTCGCGTAAGTATAAAATAGGATAACTAACAAACTTAGCGATAAAACATATAACAGCTCTATTTTGACTATCTTTGAACTTGATCTCTAAGCAGATATAATTACAATTCTCAAAATAAAAATTTGAATTAATTATAAAATTAAAATAATAGGTCAGTACTATTAAGTTGTAATGAAGTTTTTTAAAATTTGTTTATAAAATATTAGTGCTTAAATAAACAATCACTTACTTATCGTTCACTGAGTGTCGGAATAATTCATGTCAAAAAAACTGTGATAACAATTATTTGATACAAACAATGCTTAGAAATATGAGCTTCAAAATCGTAATTAAAACGCATTTGAGAAAAAGAATAGATAGAATATGGCTCTAAGCTTAGAAATTAATTCTATAATTTAATATTTTATTCTCATATAAATTTGCTCTCAGTATTTGTTTTGCTCGTTAAGTGTAATGAAATGCGTTATTTGATTATTTCTTTCTCCATAAAATACTCACGTGAAAGGAAACAGTAGACCATTAAAAGTCACTTTAGATTATCTAAAGTTTAACTACAGATTTCTAAAAAAAGTTCTGTTGTTTACAAATACCTTTTTAGATGTCAAATTCTAATTGAGTGTATCAAAGTCAAAGTCCACCCAATTCACCCTACGATTGTCCTTCTCTACCTTCTTGTTAATTTAATTAAGCTTTGAAAACAACATTCTTATTTTATAAGTTTACTAATTTAATTTATTATATCTCTAAATTACTATCCATAATATTAATTCGATATTAGAAAAATTAATAAATCAGATTTTATCGCCTAAAATTTTTTATCAAAAAGCAAACATATTTTGCCCAAATATCAAATACCATAGTGTTTTAAGCGGATTTACAATAAAAAAATTGTTGTGTGACCCACTTATGGCACCACATTCTTCTTATTTAGTAAACATAATTTCGAATGATTTGCAAACACAGTGTCAGAATCAAAATAATGTCACGAATGTTAATATTAATATATTTAGATCTTTATTGATATTAAAGGATAAAATCTGATAAATTTTAAATCAACATAGCATTCATTAAATGTGCAAATCATTTATTGAGTTATGTTCTTAATATGCAGTGAAAGTATAAAGTTTTTATACAAATTCTGATTAAAATCGCATTAACTTTTATCTCTAAAATCTTTAATCGTGAATAATAAATTTACGTTTATTTCATCTCTTCTATAGATTCTTAAACTTACTAAAAAGTACTTGAATTGAATTGGTATTTGAATAAAAAAATTTTTTCATATTTTATAAAAAATACAAAGTAAAAATTTGTGTTCAAAATACGCTAAATTGTATGTTCTTAGAGACTTGAAGACCGCGGTCTTACGGTCAACAAACAATAAGTAGTTTCTAATGTATCTGTAGGTGTCAAATGTAGGTTTGCATGCATTTCCTTGACCTATTTATGATGTCATTGTCGATGGTATGGTAAGTGGGAAAGACTCTGCCCATATTTAAATATTCTGTCTCAATACCTTGGATTTATAAACGGGGAAATACCTTAAGAATATCTATTATGCAACCATACAGTTATGTAATATCCACAAAAAAGTACACGTATCAAACATCCCTGAAAGGATTAATTTAAATTTACATCATTAATAATAACAGGTGAGCCTTAGGGTATTTTTACCCTTAAGACAAATGAAGAACCCGTCGCCTAAATTAACTAAAGAAAATTTAACATCCAATTATAAGTTGTGTGTTTGATTGACACGAGGGATAAAATTACTTAAAAACAAATCAAATCATGAGTTTATATTTTGCATCTCTTTGATCATTTATATCATTGATGATGTTGTGACTAAAAAAGCCAGTTTTATTGTGGAATTAATAAATTTAGATTAAAACAAGTATACGTGTTAACATTATATCCGTAAAATATATTATAAAAATTGATAAATTTTTTAGAATCGTAAACTATTGTACGTAACTATTATTAGTAATTTTTCCTATTAAGCGAATTTTCCAATTAAAGCCGATTCGTGTCAACAATAACAATGTATAATTTAAAAGTTTAATGTAATTTAAGATTATTGCTTAACGTATACTGTTTCTTGTTTTTTATTTAAATTAAAAATCATTATTATTGTTTAAGTCGTGAGTGAGAACGCAGTACTAAATAATACCGTTATTAATAGAAATATGAAATAATAAATTATTCATCAGAAATCTTGAAATTTCGGTTTTTTGTTTAAAAAGATAAAACGCTTTTGTGTGAGAAAATTTTTTTATCAAATAGAGTTTGAAACAATTGGAAGCAACGGATAGTAAAACAGATAAAGAATAATAGAGTATTTGTTGTAATCGTTTAGAAAGGCTGTTGCTCTATGATTAGGTGTTAGCGCATCAAAGAAGAAGTTTGGAAAATAGCTTTGTGTTCATTGTAATCTCATTTTAATTGCTTAATAGTGAAAATTACTATATATAGACATTTCATAGCAACCGTTGTTAAGTTATGGATGTGAATAGAGAAGCAAATCAAACCGATCGAAAGCCATCGAAATATCTTTACATCGCTGCCGCATCAGCTCTTTTAGGTGCTGTTGGTATGGGAATGGTGTTGGGTTGGACTGCGCCAGCGTTTGACAATATGGAAAGAGATGACAGTGAACCGCGTTTAACGAGTTCTGGTTCCGATAAAGACACTAAAACATGGATCGGATCGAGCATGACTTTGGGAGCTTTAGTTGGCGCTCTATCCAGTGGTAAATATTTCATAAATTATCTAATATTGAAATTTATACGTCAATTGCTTAAAACCAAATTACTTAAAGGTCCAATTGCTCAAACATTTGGTCGCAAAAGAGCACTAATAATATACGGACTTCCATTCACTTTTGGATGGTTTTTGCTATTTATGGCCAGAAATGTAACGGTTGTGATAATAGGTCGAGTAATAACAGGTCTTTGCGCGGGACTTGTATCAGGCACTGCACCAACATATGTGGTGGAAATAAGCACTGATAAAATTCGAGGACTATTGGGAACGTGCTTTCAAGTAATTATAGGCTTTTAATTGACGAAAATAAGTTTCCATTCATTATACGCTTTATTGTAAAACTACACCCTTGACGATAATTTTAGGTGAGCGTCACTATTGGAATATTGCTGGTATATGTTTTCGGGGCATTTTTAACGTGGAATTGGTTGGCATTCGTTTGCATGATTCCCAGCTTATTAATGACTGTACTCATGATTGGAATGCCTGAGACACCCATTTGGTTGTTAACGAAATCAAAAACTTCAGACCACTCTAAGGGTTCAGACGCTGAAAAAGCAATTTCAAAATTAAGACATCCAACCAATGATAATGAAGAAGAATTAAAAGAATTAGCGGAACTGGCAATAGAGTCGAAGAAAAGTTCTGGAATATCTGTTAAACAAATTAAAAAACGTGAAGTATATCTACCATTCTCTTTAGCGATAGGTTTAATGTTTTTTCAACAATTTTCTGGTATTAATGCGGTCATGTTTTATGCAACTAGTATTTTCAAAGACTCAGGCTCAACACTGAAACCAAGTATCGCCACAATTATTGTTGGTATCGCTCAAGTAATCGCAACAATCGTTGCCAGTCTCTTAGTTGATCGATTAGGGAGAAAAATCTTGCTGATTATTTCTGGTGCTGGACATTCAATTAGTCTCTGCGTTATGGGCTTTTATTACTTTTTTCAAACAAGTGGCGGCGAAAACAGTTGGGGTTGGCTTCCAGTTGTATGTCTTGTCGTATTCATCATTTCCTTCTCTGTTGGTTTTGGCCCAATTCCATGGCTAATGATACCTGAATTGACACCAATATATGCCAGAAGCTTTATAAGCGCTATCGCCACTGGCTTTAATTGGATGTGCGCTTTTCTAATCACCAAAAACTTTGAATGGCTTCAAGATATCGCTGATAAACATGGAGCTTTCTTCATATTTGCATGTTTCTGCTTAATCAGTATCGCATTCGTCATCGCGTTTTTGCCTGAGACTAAGGGAAAATCTCTCGACGAAATTCAAAGAGGCTTTTCTAAAAATCAACAAACAATTCCATCGAATCCTAAAGGCACTGACAATGTCACCGAAAAGACAGAAATGCAGAAAATATAACCAATGACGCAAAAAATTTTGTAAAGTTTTTTTATATTTCTTATCATCATTTAAAAATCAAAAGAATTATATAATGACGCGTAAGAAAAGTACAATCAGCAGAATATTGGCTGTGCCTTATATTTTTATAATTTTTATTTTATATATCAAACATTATATCCTATTTTATAACTAATATAACTCTTAAACACTATTCCATTTAATTACATATTTTTATTGATGTTATAGGCAGTGATTTAAAAATATTTTCAATACAGTTAGTTATTGTTGATAAGGGACCGCTTACTTATCAGATTTAAAACTTATTAAAATCGGCAATAATACAAAGGGGATTTAATACGACAAATCTAATTTATTTTAACCCATGGGTCCTCATCAATAATAAAATGTGGGTGTTTAAGAGGTAAATAAAGTGATATAAAAAATATTTTATATTATACACATCGCCATGACTTTTATATATAATACATTATTATTATAATTATATAATTTCTTCTTTGTTTACCATATGTAAAAACAGAAAAAATTATATATATATATATGTGTGCATGTTTTTTATCAGATAATAAAAATTTATAAGTTTATAAGCTATATCACGTGTGTCTGTGGATATCCATTGTTATATAAACAAATTTTAATATGAGAATCATCGCACAAACAACGTGCATATTAAATGTTATAAATACAAAATAATAGATATAAATGGGTTTATAATATAAACTATACAATGATAAGAAAAATGGGAAAAAGTGTACAATTGATGTAAGCGGAGCTTACGGGAGAAAACTAGTATATTACTAATTTGAAGTCAGTCGCAACTTTTTTATTTTTATATCATTAAAAAAATATAATTATATATATATATGATACGGAAAAATGTGTACCAAAACAGATTTGTTAAAAGTTTATTATTTTATTTGACTAACAAATACGTTACACGAAATACTGACACAATAAGCCGCATCTGTAATCTAGTTTGTAATCGTATCATAATTTGGAGTAATAATACCTTTCTATTGATTTTTATCAGCGATATTTAAACGAGAGTAAACAAGTTAATTGATCTTTTGATCAATTGTTAATCTCTTTCCACCGTTGAGTGGTATTGATGTTATTATAGTATTATCACTCAACATATAAGCCAATGCGTGCCGAAAACTGGGATAAAAACTTAGTATATTTATTTATACTGTACTTAAATAGTTTAAATTATTGTTGACCGACAAGAAAAGTACTACTTTTAGGCTAATAGTATAGCATTTTATTTTGACCAATTTTTCTTGAGTCAACTTTTCACTAAAACAAAATCAATCATAGATGTATGCTTTGAGTAATTGGTATGTTCTATACAAAAGCACATTAACAAACTTAAACCTAAAAATTGATGTACAGGTGTTCTTCACTGAATAGCAATTAAATTATTAAATTCTGTTTTTCTTATGAATGGAGTTCTCGAATGTCGAAGCATCCAAAGGCAGATTTGTAAGCGTAAGCACACGCGACGTCAATCGACTACTTAGTGGTAAAATAGGCCTTCGTTTGGAATCGTGTCGACTAAATGTCGGCTGAATCTGTAATCCTGCCGCAGATAAAGCGGTTGGCGGACACGTACTTCGTGCTGGTATACCACGAATAAAGTTTGTGGAAATACCATTAATATTATTTGACACTGAACTGATGACACTGCACGAGTCGTCGTGTTTCCGGTCGGAAAACTTGAACTTTTCAGCGCCTGGCAGTTTTGGTGGCTTCATATTCCTATGTATGCTTCAATTCTCAAAACCAATAGATATAAAATTCGAGTTCCGACTCTATCTCATCAAAAAATAATAATATAATTATAGACAGAGTTTGTGCCGCTTTTCTTTTCGCTTTTTTCGTTTCTCTGTTTAACGCTACACCTGTTTTCACTTTATATGCTTATTGAGCTTCAAATCTCTAATTACTATCCGTCACGTAAACTCATTTTTACGCAACTCATACCACTCTTTCATTTTACAACACATTTGTATTTCGTTAAAAAAAACGTCGAAACTGGCAGTAAAACATTATTTAACTTACCATTTACTTGAGAAAAGTAAGGAAGTTTATGTAAATAAATCCAATAAATAGTGCGTCCGTAATGTTTTGTTGAGTTGCTTGCGATTTGTGATTTTCAATCGTTTTTTGGTGATAAATATAACTTTTCATAAAACTGTTATTAGCAGTTTGAGTCTGAGTCTGAGTTTAGCTGAGACTAACTATTCGTCTCTTCACGCAACACATACTCATTGAGAAAATATGCGTAAACTTAAAAACGTTTTTCATTTCATAGTAAGTGTTATGAACTTGGCTCTCATTCACATAACATAAGTTACTTGTATACCGTTTTAGACTCTCACTGTTCTCCACAACAAACTTTCAAGGAATTACTGCACTACATATATCTGTTGAGAGTTGAGAGTGCCTTTGATGGCTGACTGTAGCGCACAGATTTCAAGCTTAAGATTTCATGCTTAGGAACTGCTCGAAAGAAGTCGTACTTTAAAATAAGAAAACATGTTTTTCAAGAAAATATAAGCGAAAAAGTTTGTTTTGTTTTGAAAAAGTTTTTCTCTATATTTTATATGTTACAAACGAATATTCAAACTTTTATAGAAATTTAATAAAATGTGTTAACAATGATTAAATTCACGATTTCTGATTTACTTAAGTTTTTACAGTTTTCAAAACTCGTTTTTGTTTCATAGGAAGACATCAAACGCTCTCTCAACAGATAAATGCAGTACACTATGCTATACAGTATATACAGTATATAAGCTTATACCGTATATGAGAGATATGAGAGGAACAAAATTGCATACCAATAAAAATTTCTATTGTTAACTCGTAAGCTAACGAATTAGATAAATGTTTTTTACTAACTAAAAGTATTTTGTTTAGTAATTAAAATGTTTAGATTGTTACTTATTTAGCGTATAATATCGCTTCTTTTCAATACAGTTTCAAAATAAAAAACTTTCCTTTTATGACGTAATATACCAGTATTTAAAAACTTATTTTGTTATTCATATTTGGAATATTTTTGTTTACTCATAAACAGATTATTTGAAAATAAATAAATATAAAAACATAATTACGTCACTTTCTCCTCAATTTCTTCAACCGCTTATATGTCATAGAGATATGCACAAAGAATGCTAAAAAATGTTGGCGGAGAGAGTTTATCAAAAGAAAAAGCTATTATTTTTTTTGTTCGGCGGTATCAATAGTTTACACATAATTGAGAACAATAAATCACATCAGCTTTTTCTAGACATTAAACCCCTTTTGCCGCGTCTTTGAATCGGATATATGTTATTGAAAAAACTAAATTAACTCCACAGGAAGTTTATGTAAAAAGAGGTACATTTGATTAGTATGATGTTCGCTATATTGCATATAAAGAAGCGTTTTTTAGTTGATGCTGTTTTAGGCCACCAAATGAGCTCTACAGTTATTTGTTAAGAGCCTTCTTTCAGATTAAGGTAATGCACAAATGCTGTTATAGGGTATATACGAACTCGTATATATTTTATAATTAAAATTTTAATGAGGAATCGTAGTAAAACATAAACAAATATTTTGTAAACAAACACATTGTTACAAATTTCACTTATAAATAGTTTATTTTAGTTTCGTATTTCGCAATTTCCTATGCTTTAAATCGTTTTGTGCGATTTCTCGCACCAAACTCTTTGCTTTATTTGCCTTAAGGCGTTAGAGAAGGCGCTCAAACAAATAATTGTACAGCTGTTCCGTGTATTCAACTGCTTGTTATCAATAATTTAGAACCAAATTTTGTGAAGATAAAAGTAAAAGCTATAAAATGCGTTTATCCCAATTCAACTTGAATTCAAAACAAATTATTGTGTATTGAAAGTGAATTTAATAAAACTTTTAAGAGGATAAGCGAATATGCACAGTATATAAACATATCATCGGGAAAATATTTGATTATAAGATAGTATTACATATATATCCTGTTACCGCTTTATCAAAGTTGTCCTCAAAAAACTTTTTTCTTTTTTATTTTTGTGAGTGTTTTTTCTGTTTCTCTAAACATTTTTGAAGTCAGCACAGCACAGCACATATCTATTTTCACGGAGGCTTAACTTGAACCCCACCCGCATTGATAAGCCGGTAATGTAACATTTTTAAAGAAGTCAAGCATTCCTTTGACGATTTGCTGCGAAGATTGGCAAAAGGGAGAGAAAAAATAATAATTCGTGTATTAAACGAGCATTACTGTTGAGAGTTAAACCTAATCGTATGATCTCTCATACCCATAGTTACACAGCTCTGATGCTCCAGGGGCTGTCAGATTCAGAAAATTTCAATTTTTAAGGGGGGGTAAACTCATCGGATTTGAACGACAATTTTTTTTGGCCTTCAAACCAAAATTTTTTTTCAAATTTTTTTCTCGTCAAAGGGCGAGACCCATCGGAAATATCGATGGATTTAAAGATAATCTTTTCAAATTTTTGGCAAAAATTTAACGTGATAACCAAAACTCATCGGTTTTGATGGACAATTTTTTTACATTTGACCAAATATTTCTCAAAATTTTCAAATTTTTCAGGTCCCAAAATTTTGGGCAGGAGTGGCCACCATTTTACAAACTTTAGTGAGGGGTCAACCCTGGGCTATAGCACCCCATAGGGGTAACTATGCTCATACCATTAAAACGTCAAAACATTAAAATTAGTTTACATGTTATTCTTTATTTAGTGAAATCTCATATTAAATGATATTAAATTTATAGAAAACAAAAATTAATCAAAAAGACCAAAACCCATGTCATCGTCTTCTTCCGATTCGGGTTCTGGTTCTTTCTCTTTCTTCTTATCCTCCTTAGCGTCACCAGCGGGTGCGCCACCAGTCGGAGCGGCAGTTCCAGCGCCGACACCAGCAGCGGGTGTCGAACCAACACCTGAACCAACATTAGTGATGAGCGCTTTCACATCAATGCCTTCCAATGCTTTGGCGAACAATCCCGGCCAATACGGCTCTACTTCCACATTCGCCGCTTTCAATATCGTCGCGATTTTCTCGCCAGTGATCGCCAACCCATCGTCTTGTAGTATAAGTGACGCGTAAACGCACGCCAATTCGCCACTCGATCCCATTCTATTGAGCTTTCGTTACGTACAAACGTTTGATTTAAATAGTCGTGTAAAGTCGCCAAATAATTGGACCTTAGCTCTGATATTTGAGAGAACAATACACTGGATTTATAAACACACGTGTGATCGACGCAAACACAACAACGGAAAAGGAACTCATTTGTTAGACATTTGTCAAGTAATTATTTTAATAAAGATGGCATTACTTGCATGGCTTATAGAAAATATCGATTGCACACAATTTATCTGTATTTTGATTATAGTGTTAACGGGAACTCTTTCGGGTTCGGAAAACCGCAGTTAACTGCATCAAACAAAAATTTAAAAAACTAAAATATTATTTTTAATTTAACGCCACAAAAACTTTTTAAGACAAATTATTGTTTAGGTTTTTTATTTATGTTAATTTATTTAAGTAGAGATTTAAAAATTATGGAGAATTTTTAAATTATGGTTTAATCTATTAATTTAATCACAAATGAACTTTCATTTAATTTATTCGTAAATATGATCACAAAAAAATTAGAAAAATATTGAAAAATTTCGAGAAAAAAAACATTTACCGAAAATTGTATATAACTTAGAATACAGTATACGGTATGATATGATATGTAAACAAAAAGTAATCGTTGTTTACAACTCATATCATCAATACATATACATATACATTATAATATCTTATTCATATATTTATACTTACTTTATGTGTTTTATTTTAATAAAAACAAAATACAAAAAAATATTACTTTAAACTATTTGTTATGAATCGGAACGAAGTAAACGTTCGGCTATTACTTAAGGATTTGGGAAAAGCGACGCAAAGAGGAGTACGGAAATGTCCAAACTGTGGCACATATAATGGCACGCGTGGTAACACATGCAAGAATAAGTCATGCAATCACACCTTCAAACAGATCAGTTCTGCCACAAGTAATCTGAACGAACCGCGACTAAAATCTGGCAAAAAATTAGTGCGAAATGGTTTGGAAGCGATTCGTTGCATCACTGGTAGCAACTCTTCGAGCATATATTCGGTCAGAGTTCGAGACAGAGGACCAGATTATCGCGGTTTCGTTGAGGTGCCTATTATTCAAGGTCTTGATGGCACATCTGATCCATCTCTTGACGCGTCATTTATTGCCGAAACAACTGCCAGATGTTTCGTTGATGTGTGCGGAAGTCATAAAGTAGTTCTTCCTATCGATAACAATAACGCCAATAAAAAAGCTGCGGCATTACAGACCGCTGACAAGATATTGTCCGCAAACGGTAACATAACGCTAACAATCATTGAGTCTTGTCTTCACATCAAATGCTCGGTCAAGTGTGTAACAGACGCCACGCCATTGACTCTGAAGAATAGTGTTCTGAATATGTTACCGATAACTAATAGTTTGCGCGAAGAGATATTACAATTAGCGCGTGAAACTCCCGGACCATTAGTACAGAGAGTTTCGAAAAACTCGTTGGTTGTGAAGTGTAAGCCAAGCAACAAACAGTGTTTAGGTTACATTCATTGTTCATTTTCCGAATTATTTTCTGCCACAACTGACACCACTCAACTCAATTCTAAATTTGGATCCAAACATCGTTTTGCGTGTTCGTGCAAAGCTTTTAAATCATTGCGATATTTAAATAACGGCAACAACTCTAATAGCAATGAGATTAATAATGGTAATAATATTGATGTAAATAATATAAATGGGGATAAAATGGCAAATCAGAAAAAATGTATACATTATTACGCTTGCATTTGTGCGTTTGCCAGCGATTCTAATCTTTTAAAAGAGTTTGCGTTTGTTGTTAAGCAAGAATTGCCCGACATTTGCGAATCATTAACTTCCGAAGTAAATTCACATCAACTTAACGCGGAAAAAGAACTGGAAGAGGAAGAAGAAAAACGATTGAATAGTGAGGCAGAAGTTGCTATTTGCGCGAAAAGATTCAAAAAGGATGAAAACGATACAATAAATACTAGAAAATTGATTGATCGCGGAATTATTAGCGAAAATGATATCAGTATTACATTTGTGGATTGGCTGTCGAGTGTTACTGAATTAATTAATCAGACAATGCATTATCAATTGAATGGACATCCAGAGCCGCTCGTGTTTAAGATACCTCAGGGATATTTCGATTGCTTGCAGCAAAGAATTGCCACCGGTTTGCGGAAGAAGCGATTGCCAAATATCACGACAGTGTTCACGCGTAAAGACTGTCCTCCTGTCGGAACGTTTACTAAATATACTTACTTTATCACGAATATAATTCACGTCAAACAAATTTTCGATACAACGCAAATACCATTAGAGATTATGCAAAATTTTATAGAAAATCGTGACGGATCTTATGACTACTTAAACACCAGATCAGGAAATGGTATTTACAATAACGGTCTGTCGCCGATCGACACGTCGTCACCAGTTTTATCTGCAACTAATAATTTAATGATTAAGCCAAGCGAACTGAAAACTTATCTCAAGGGTTAGTTTTTTATTTTTTTCTGTTTTTAATTGTTTATTTAGTATAACTTAATTCCTTTCCATAAAATTTATGTCCGCTAAATATTTCCGTCGAATTACCGCTTTAAGTAACCTAAATCTTTTTGTTTTAAATAATTTTTCTTGGGTTTATAAGATTTATTTTTTGTTTAGGATTATTCAAATGATAAATATATCTTTAAGCTTGTAATTGCAATTATAAAATTCATTTGAATTAAATGATTTTTCTGAGTAAAATTTGATGATAAATGTTAGTGAATTAAGTGAATTATATTTTTAATGTGCCAACATATTGTAAATTTAGATATAGATATTCATTAATATTTTGTTTTTTTAAATTGTTATAAAAAATTCAATATAGTTTAAACAGGTTATGTATTAGAAATAGTGTTTGTTTTTTTGAGAGAATTGCATTAAATGGTTAGATACGAACCTTATAAAATGTTCTAACATTTATTTTATATCTAATAAAGAAAAATTAAAATTATTCTAAATTATATAAAATTTTATGTTATTTAGCAGAAGTTTAATGTAATTTAATTTTACGAATTGTTTTATTATTTACTCAAGAAAAAAATTTCGCATAATTTTCCAAATCAATAATTGGCAGAAAACACGGCATTATTTAGCATTAATTAAAATTTAAAATAAGCAGAAAAAAATATCTTTGAAACAAACTTAAATATTAGCAAACAAAAAAATTGACTCAACAAAAATAAATGATTTTTCGCTTTATGTTAAATTATGCTAATTATTTCAAATTTAAACAAACCAAAGAAAACAAATTTATCTTTCTTACAGAATTAACAATTCAATAACAAATATTGGCTCCGAAATAATTAATTAGTACTCAAAAAATAAAAAAACAACTTTGCTTTTTTAAATAATTCAGTAGTTATGATGTAATTTCCTAGAATATAAAAATTGTTTTTTATTTAAGTTTTTCTTTAAACATCGAATTTTATAACTAATTTTCTCCTAAAATTAGTAAATAAGTTTTTAAAATTTCTTATCGATAAAAATATTAATAAATTGATTATTATATTCATGTAAAATACATTCTAGATCTACTTTAAGGTTGTTAACCAATTTCTTTCAAAAATTACTTCATCATTATTAATTTTATCCGAACTATTTGTTAGTTTTATATTTTTCTCGTTTCATTTAAGATTTATAATTAACGAAAGATTATTAGTTAACATTAGACATTAAAATTAATGAATTTTTATTTATTAAAAGTTGGTCTGATGTCAGCAGATCAGAAGGAAGCGATTCCTTTTATAATCGAATGGATCCCTGATATACTTGCCAAGTGTCACGTCGGAGAATTGCGGATTCAGTTTCAATATGGACACTTAAGAAATGGAAGAACAGAGAAGTGTGATTGAAATATGTTTCGCTTATTTTTATAAGTTATGCCAAATATTTTAATTTTATTGTATACAGTATTTTTGGTTAAATTATTTATTGCATTTACATAACTATAATTGATATTTTTAAAAATCAGTTCAAAAGATCTCTGTACTATTTTTTAGCGTTTTTTCGTAATTTATTCAAATGTTGAAAGAATGAAAATTTGTTTCAATCAATTTTCGAACGAAGCAAAAATAGAAATGAAATTAGACTTGAATCTCAAATTTTACTGTAAAACCGGATAATAATTAACGTATTTTTTTAATTTAATTAAGATTCTTTTAATTATATCTAAAACAAACATTATATAACTTATTTGTATATAATTTCTAATAATTTTACTTAAAAGGATTTTAATATTTATTCATTATTAATGAATCATTAATAAACATTAACTTATATTTGCATACTTAAGAAAATCATGTCATTTACTTTTTTTTAAAAATATTTAAGTTTATTTCATTGAAAAGTAATAAAATATTAATGAATATAAATAAATCTTTTAATTGTAAATTTATTGCTATATTGTTCACCTAAATGTTTAACAATTCATTTAAACGTATTTTATATATAATTAAATAATTGATATTGAATTTTTTTATGATTCATGTTATTAAGATTTGTTTACTTTAAAATCGTGCCAAATGTTATAAATTAATATTAGTATTTGGCAGACAAAACATACCGTATCAGAATTATTTTTGGATCTCTCTCTCTCTCTCTCTCTCTCTCTCTCTCTCTCTCTCTCTCGAAATTAAACTCTTATATGCAATATTCCTTTTCACTAATAAATATTATCAAATATATTGGGTAAACACATATTTATTACAATCCAACAAAAAATTTATTAATTTATTGCTTGGAGTTTTACTGATTTGAATGGACTTAAGCCTACCGTAAATGCTATAAAAATGTCTCAAAGCTTCAGAAATCAACAATTAATTGTGTAAATAAATACCTTAACAGTGGTTAGTATACTTAAATTATTAGTAAAACCATAGTCTAGTACAGCTTAACCTTATTTTGTATGTAAAAAATCCATATTACTGTAACAGTACTTAAGTATATCTCAATTTTTGTTTTATATTTCACAAAAAACATGTTAAGAGTTTAATCGTAAAGTTCATACTTGACAGGAAGAAAAAAGTTTTAACGTTAACTAGAATGCATAGACAAATAGAGTGCGAGGCAATACAGCGCAATATACAGTCAAACACACTAGTATTAAGAAAACACACATAACTAAACATAAATGTTCGCACATATGGTTTCGTTACACAAAACTATTAAGAAAACAGGCAAAACTTTTAAAAACGCGGAAAAGTTTTATTACTTCTCTTTGTTTTCAGTTTGTTGCGAATTCAAATTAATACTGATTAAAACTTACAATTATAATTAAACAAATTTATTTAGAATTAAACTAAAAAATAATAGTAAATAAATATTTGTGAAATGTGATGTATATGTATGTATTCTAAAGTTATAAATTTTTTAATAATAATTACATAATAGTATCATATGATTGAAAAAAAGTTGATATAAATAATTAAAATTTAATTTGATACAAAATTTAAAGCTTATAAGAATGTTTATTAAATTTTTTTTAAAAGTTTTGCCTGTTTTCTTAATAGTTTTGTGTAACGCAACCATATGTGCGAACATTTATGTTTAGTTATGTGTGTTTTCTTAATACTAGTGTGTTTGACTGTATAATAAAATTCGATGCATTTTTTTATCACGTTTAAGATATAATTCATATGCGATTAAAAGTAAATGATTAATGTAAATAAATTACTTATGTGTTTCAATGATTGACTCGTGAGATGTGTTATACATTAAACTCTTATAATTTTGGACTCAATCCAAATATCTTATCCCAAAGTTAAAGCATATGCCGTCAAAATTTTTAAAATAAATGTGCGCATACATTGCTTTAACGTCTTATAGACAAACTTTTTTCAACGCATTAACTTATACTAAAGTAAGATCCAAACCATATGCAGGAAAGAGTGAAGATAGAAATAAACACATTCTGTTTCGCTAAGACACACCCAAAAGTCTGTTAAAAGAAAGTGCCAACGCTTTCCAAACAAAGATTTAAAGTGAGGGCGATTTAGTTCCTGTTTATTCAAATTCATTTAAATATATAGATAGAAATGAAATATTTCTATTTTATATATTTATTGTTAGCGATAATACCATTTATTTTAACGCAAGAAGAATGCGGTCCGGAGTGTGACGCGAATAAATGCCAGACACCAGAAGATTGCTTATCTGGAATCGTAAAAGTATGTTCGTATGTTCGCTCCAAAATGTAAAACGAAAATATGATATTTTTGTAAATACATTTATTAGGATCGATGTAATTGTTGCTCAGTGTGCGGCCAAAGAGAAGGTGAACGATGTTTTAATGAATCATTGAGACCACAACTGCCCAGAAATTATAAATTTTATGGCGCTTGCGGTGAAAACTTGGAATGCAGACTAAGAACAGATCTTGAGGTTAACGATCCTCCAGAAGCAGTATGCTATTGCATAAAGAATGAACCAATTTGTGGAAGCGATGCAATTACTTATGATAATGAATGCCAATTAACTGAAACGAGGTATAAAAGGCGTGACGGATTAGTTGCTGCCAGTCGTGGTCCATGCAAATCAAGTAACAAACTTTGTTTTTAACTATTTTTTATTATTTTTATGATTTTTCGTAATTAAAAAATTACCTCAATTAATAATTAATTATTCCAATGACCCATTAACTGAACTTTGCTTATAAATTACAGCATAATTAATTTAATAATTTTTTGAGTATTAGTACAGAAATTAAGTTTTACTTTACAATTTAATTAAAGCATTTAATATAATATTTAAAGTAGTAAATTGTAATCATTTTCACGTTTTTAAATTATAAAAGCTGTGCGTCAGATACAGTAAATGATTTAATTTCTTGTTCTCTCAGTAAATATATCTTAAGTTTGTTCTATCATTGGAGTAGAAATCAAGAGTTTTAAATCCAAAGATTTATTTAAATCTTTTCCTAAAATTCTGAAAGCGACCCCATTTAGAACACTGCTGCTGGTATATGTTTTATGGGGTAGTTTTAGTAAATTTTAAAACAGTTCTGTTTAATAATATTCGTTAATAATTCATTTTTATGATAATATTGATAAGCGCGTTCAAAACATAGCATATAATGTAAATTTTAAAGTTTGTTATATTAAAATGAAGATTATATTAGCTTATCTACTATTAAGTACCAAAGATTGTCTCAGCGCCCGAAGATATATTCAACAAAACTGGAAGTTATGTGGCATTTTCGTGCGAAGTGAAGGGATGGCCAGTGCCTGTTATTGAATGGCGAGTACAGCGCAATGATATGGCTGATGACACTTTGCCGAGCGATGATCCGCACATCGCTGTGCAATCGAGAGGAGGACCAAGTAATTACGAGGTGACCGGTTGGTTGCAATTGCTTGACATCACATATGCCGATCAGGGCTCCTATTCTTGCGTAGCGAAAAATTCCGAAGGAGAAGCTAAAGCTACCGCTAAACTAGTGATCACTGATTACTTGAAAAAGAATGAGAACGAGTACTACGAAAATGAAATTATATAACAAATTTGTAAATTTGTTTACTTCGGTTATAAATATATTATAATAAATATTTAGATTTATATTTGAGTTAATTCTTTCAAAATGAATTATTACATTTAAAATTATATAATGGTTAGTATTTTATGTATTAACTTAATTATAATTTGGCATTTGCCTAATCATTTAAAATGTGCCTTAAACTACTCTACAATTATACAATTATATAGTTATTTATATTTCGGTAATACGTACGAACAAATATTCCTCTGTATACGTAATGCGAAACAAATTTGCTGTTAATATCATGATATATTTATTTAAGCATCTTTTCATTTATTTATCTGTTTATTATTGTATATAGATTTTATTAGCTTATTTCTAAGCTTACATTGTTTTAATATTATTAAAGCTTAACACAAGTGAACTAATATTTAGGCAAAATTTTAATAAATTGATCTGTTTATGAATCTTTGTAATGCCTTGAAAATAGTCAAAATGACACTAAATTTAAATTCATTTAAAAACAGTAGTTTATTAATTTATTAGATATTTTATAAAACATGGATTAAAATTGAATTGACAATCACTAAATTGTAAAAATTAATATCTATAAATTTAAATTAATAAATATACTAAGCTTTTAGATTACGGTAATCTTATTTTTGATGATAAAAACTACGCATTTTTGTTTTAACCAAAGTGTGTTCAAATGAAGAGTTCGTAATTGTTAATTAAAAATTATATTATCAGTAATTATCAATAAATAAATAGAAAAGATGTAAATTTCAGTTGATTTTTATTTATCGATATATTATGGCAAAATAGTGATCAAAATGATTTGTTTAACAAACTAATTAATGCTTAGAAATAAAATTTGTTTATAAAGTTCAATACTTTTTTAAATAATTAGTGTTTGTGATGGAAGTGCGTAAAAATATTTATAATTTATCTATTAATGAATTGAATATCAAAAATTCAGTGAATATTCAGTGAATAATATACTGAAAACTAATCTAATTGGATGATTGTTGGGACTGTTGCTGCTGTTGAGTAGGTAAAGCGTAAGGACAACCAACGAATTGATCGGCAATTCTCGCCGCTTCTCTCAAACCGCTGAGAAGCGCTCCGTGAACTGTCGCCGGATAGTTGCGTATTGTGTGTTCACCTGCGAAAAACAATCGCGGAACTGATGGTTGAGACTGCAGTTGCGTCTGTTGAGTGACTGATTGAGGCGGTTGTGCCGCCACTGGAGCCGATAATAAGTCATAATCATTGCCTGAAGAACCAGTAGCGACAAAAGAATAAGAGCCTTTAGACCACGGATCACCTCTCCATCGCGTAACGACTGTCTCTTTTGGGTTTGGAACAGCGGTTGTGCCAAATATACTTCTTAAAACAGTCAAACAGCGGCTAATAATGATATCGTCGCTAACATTTTCCATAATACCGGCCGCTTCTCCAGCGACGAGTGCCATCAAAACAGGCGCGCGATAGAGACTCCAAAACAGAAACAATTCTCCGCGACTGGCAGTAGTGCTGCCCACGTGTCCAAACAGATTCGCGTCCTGATCCCAAAATATGCGTTCAAAGCATAAAACAACTTTATTTAAATTGCCAAAACCAAGACGTTGTATTGCACCGACTTTCCACTCCGGAAGAGGAGGAATAAACTGCACAACATTACTACTTGTGGGAGTATTGCTCTGATTAACGGCTGATTTAAGTACACCGAGAGGTAGAGTGCAAAGCACTGCATCGCCACGCAGTGTCTGCAACGTATTTGTCAAATGCTTTTCTCCAGTACTGCTTGCAGGTAATCGAGGATTATATACAGTTATCTCCACTCCATTTGTGGTTAATCTCACTGTTCTAACGGCAGTATTTAGCTTAATATCAAGACCTTCGGCGAGAGCCACCGGAACGCATGAATAGCCATTTAGAACAGTGAGATGACTGCCAGAAAATTCAAAGTCGTCGTCTTGATCCCAATGCTTAAGTGAGAGATTATTCAAAGGCGTTGCGTTCGCGAATTCAAGATTAGCGAAGTGCCAATCGAGTACTTGTCTATCTCTCGATGATAAATATACATCACTCGGTGGTGAGGCCTCTAATTCTTGAAGTTTTATTTCGATTTCTTTCTGAGCTTCAGTCAAAACATCCCAATCACGACACGTGGCGTTTAAATCTCTAAGATTCGAGCGATAAATAAACTCTTTGGTTATATCTCGAGGTCCCTTAATCTCGGAAAGTTCTTTATGCTGTTTATTCAACTGTTCGATATTGTCTCTAAGCTGAAGCATTTGATTTTGGTTTGCTTTTAGCTTCTCTTGTAAATCAAGTATTGTTTTCCAGTGCTGAATCTGCTTCTCTTTTACACTTTTCTCTTGCATTTGAATGACCCATTCGAGCGCTTGTCCTAAAGACATATGTTTGCCATTAATCGAATTAAAATCAAGCGTATGAGACAAATAAGAGGTGGCTTCGAGTAAACGATTGAACTCTCTTTCAACCATTTCGTCTTTATCTTTCGGCACTGTATTACCATTTGTCTCATAAAGTGGACATTTTTGCTTAATTTTATGCAATTGCATGTTGATTTGTCTGCTGATAACACCAACAGGATTACCACCTAAACCTGTCACTACAGTTGAACCCAAATCAGCGATAAAATTTTGTTTTCTAAATGTGACGACACGTCCACCGACTCTATCTCTTGCTTCGAGTATAGTGACATCCATTCCGAATTGAGTTAACTGTTGAGCGGCAATGAGACCGGCAATACCGGCACCGATTATATACACTTTACCCCTTTTTAATGTCGACAATAGCTTAAGTCGCTTAAAAACTCCAAAATTAATAAATCCGTGTCTCTCTAGAAAAGCGTGAACTCTCATAACTAGAGGTCCATCAGAATTATATGGCGATTCAATTTGAGGTAAAGAGCTCTCCAGTGAGAGTTGGACTTTTGGATTTTCGAGCCATAATTGAAGAATACGATTACGTATGTGTAGAAAGATTTTCACACTCGAATGAGTGCCCGAAGAGATATCCGGAAAAGCATTTGCCTCTTGAGATGTCATCTTGTCGTGTGGCAGACGTGACTGAAACGCTGCGCCTTCGAGACCTGTTGGGTCGTCGTCGCCATCAGATCCAATACCAACGCTCTCCTCATTCGTGTCCTGTTGTGCTGAAGAGTGAATGCGAGTATTGTTTACCGGTTTTCCACTCGTTTCGTCTTCCGATAGCATGTCTTCGTCACCGGAAATGTTGGATACGTTATAACTCCTGTCTTCGCCTTCCTTTGAATTTACAGTTAACCGAACTTTTTTGTTGTTTCTTCGCGTTACGCGTCTGTTCTGGTCTTCATCGGACGTCACCACAACTGTGTCTGGACTTAATCGTCGCTTCTCGTCATTTTGGGAACTCATTTGTCCGCTTTTTGCTCACAATATATTGATTTGATGTGTTTAACAGTACCAAACAATGGATAAGAAAAACATGTCAACGAATCGTAAAACACGTGACTAACTTTATAAACATTAATATATATTCAGTACCTTTTTATCTCACATATTATCAGCAAAATTACTATATATTACGACACTAATAAAGGCATGCATCTATTTATTAAGATAAATTCATATTATGGATTCATCTTAAAAAACTTTAAGTTAAACGCATTTATAAAAGATCCAAATATTAATTATAAGATCGTGACAATAAATCACTTATATATTGTTTTATAATCATCGCAATGACAGAAAACGTTAATTTAGATGCGGTTCATTCGGCGTTGCGTTCAGTAAAACTTCTTCGCAGCACAATCGGTGATGTATTTAAATGTTTGGCCGATTGCTCTGTAATCGCAAACAGCTCTTCAAATAATAGCAATGGTAATACTACTGGTAATAATAATAATCAAACGATTACTAATGAATCGGACAGTAATACAAATCTAAAAGACATACAGTTGAGTGAATTGCAAACACTGTTGTCGAATATCAACGCCAGGTTTCGAGATCTGGAAACGGCATGTACTCTGTTATCTCGTGATCCGCTATCAGTTCCGGTTAATATCAATTTAGGAAACTCTCATCTTATAGGACAGGACCCTAACTATGACCGAACAACGCTTTACTCCGATATGATTAACTCTTATCGATGGTCTGACAAATTACTGGAGTATTCATCTTTCGCTCATTCAATACTTCAACAGAATCTGTTGAAACGCACGAATGTTCCCATTATGTATAAATCGAGACAACAGCGAAGACTTACCACTACTTTTCATAACATATCGCCGCAACAAATCGATCCGTTTATCGCTCAATTGCAGCGCTTTTTCCCCGAATTGACGATAGATGTTGTGCGTCCGTTCGGTAATCCTACTATTCTTAAGGTCACAATTCAACGCACTCTTAAAGTGGCGATTCTATTGAGAGGACTAATAATCGAGTGGGTTATGGTTAAAGCTTTTAGCGAATCGTTTGATGAGGAAAGCATTAGTGGCAGTAATTATGATAAGCGACTCAGACGTAGTTATGAAACGTCAAGTGGTTTGGACAACGAAAAGATTGATATTTGGTCGGAATCGCGTTACGATGTGTTCAGAAAAGTGACCGAACATGCAAATGCAGCGATGCTTCACTATTACTCTCCAACTCATTTTGAAGTGGCCGTCAAATCTTATTTGGTATTCATTTTATTATCATTTTTGTATTCGTATTTTTTAATTTTGCAAAATATTTTAGGCTTGGCTTCAGAGCTATAAGTCTCTGTTTTCGGCTCCATGTCGTAAGTGTAACTCGAGATTACAGCATAACATGCCTCCAACGTGGAGGGATATGCGAACATTTGACGCTTATCACGAACAATGCAGACCGTAATCGTGTGCACGTAAATCGGTTATCACTCAATATTATATTTTGCTTATTTATGTCATCATTGATTAAAATAAGCTGTACATCACTGTAATCATTATGTATATCAATATATCAATTTAATATTACCGTTAGTAACGATAGGAAAATTTTTAAATTATGCGCAAATCTAATCATAATTAAATCTAACGAATGTTATGACTATATTTATCAAGAAAAAACTTTACATAGAAACTTTCTAGAGAAACTTTCTGAGAAAATTTCTTTGAAATTTCACAAAAACAGAAATATTCCCTTTGAGAAGAATAGTATTAAAAAGATACAATAATAGAGGGCTCAAAAAGAATTTACATAAAACAATGGTATTCCCATAGAAATAATGATATTCCTTAAGATATATATAAAAAATTTTAAAAACTATCAAAACATATGATTTTAAAAGTTTCTCTCCGGGAAAACTTTCTAAAAGAAACTTTCTGTGAAAGTTTCTCCCCTTCAGCCCAAATGGGAAATTTTGTACAACTATACGGTAGTTATGACATAATGTATTACTTTATATCGCAATTGCCAATACTTGATAATGAATTTTTTAAAATAATTTTTATTAAATTTTAAATTTTTTAGATTATCTAATAATACATTTCGTAAATAAACTTAAAATAGTGTATTTAATATATGTATAAAGTAATTTAATTAACGTAGATTTCTAGCATAATTAATACAAATTAAATTTCTATATATTGAGGTATTTTTATGATTAATAAATTGAAAATAAGAATTAAATTTGAGGTAAAATTAAATCATCAATAATATTCAAGTTTAAACTAAGCGTATGCTTATTGTTGTACTTATTAAGCTCTGGTATAAAAGCGATAAGCAGTTTTCTGTTGATACTTCTGTCCTTTTGATAGAATAACCTGTTTCTTCCATTTTTCTTGATTGATTGCGTCAGGAATTCTTTGCGCTTCCAAACAAAAACCTCCATATTTGGCCAGTTTGATAGGAGTTGCCGATTGCGTTGTTTTAGTGAAATTAACATCGCTTACAACATTTCCAGAATAGAATTGAAATGTTGGTTCAGTTGTAGAGAACGCTACAGTGATTCCTGTCAGAGGAGATTTGACTATAGCCGCTAACTCTAGTTTATCGCCGCCTTTGATGCTGTACTTTGTCTCATCCGCTTCCAGAACATATGCATTATCATATCCTTCTATTTTCGATGGAATTCTTTCGCTCAACACGTGATCTCTTGAGTAAAAGTCCATTACATTATCGACGTCAACGTTCAATATATTTCCAGTCGGAACCAATGTTGAGTCCACTTCCAAAATCTTTTTGGGTAATATACTGACCGAATGATTGAGTACATTCACCTCGTCTTCCTTTGTGCATCCATTAAGGTTGAAGTATGTATGGTTAGTCAAGTTTATAATAGTGTCCTTATCGTCGAGTACTTCCGCCTCGTAATCGAGTTTCAATTCATTATCTTCGGTCACCGAATAAGTGATATGAACTTTTAGAGTCGATGGGAATCCTTCGTCACCATCTTTTGAGATCAATTCCAGTGTAACTGAGTTATCAGTTTTTGTGACGAGAGTCCATTTATACTTATCAAACCCTTTAAGTCCGCCGTGAAGAGTGTTCGGCTCGAGATTGATTGCCAGCTGATATGTGGTTCCATTCAACGAAAACTTTCCTTTTGCGATCCTATTTCAATATAACGGGTAAGTCTAGAGTATAAGTATAGGAATCAAAGTTTACATGAATACCTGTTAGCAAATCTACCAACTAATGAACCAAAACTATAATTATTTTTACTCTGATAACCTTGTAAATTATCAAATCCTAACACAACATCTCTCAGTTTACCATTCTTGTCGTGAACGAACACATTTGTAATAACAGCTCCAAAGTCTATTACTTTCACCAAAAGATTGCCTTTAGTGTTCGATATTGCGTATTGAGTTATATTCTCGTCTTTATCGAAAACTGCTGTTTCGACTGGCATTCTCTTTAATTTTTATTGCAATTTGTTTCAATTAAATATGAAATACTATAATAGTACTTTAATTGACTGAATTTTGACTGAATTAACTAGAATGTTATGCTTTATATATACTTATAAAAAACTGTTACAGTGTTTTCCGTTTAATATTTAACCTCATTATTTTTTAGTTTTATATGATATTTCCGACGCAAGACCTATAAAATTAGAGTAAATTCTGTCACAATTATTAGCATTTAATATTAGCATTCTATTATCCGTAACAATTATCCAAATTAAGTTTTTTTTAATATTATTTAATTAATTGTACTCATTTAATAACTTGTACGTACTGTATATAAATTAAATCATTAGCTTATTTTTAATTATTGCATATAACAATTTATAATTATCTTTTAGTTATCATATTATCTGTTTAATGTTCGCTAAAACAGAAAAACATTCCATAATTTTTCTATTACTAAATATTTATCAATAAATATTCATATCTAATTTCGGATAATTCAACAGATTTTAGATTAATTAATATCATTAATATTTATGTATTGAAAATAAATTGTTATAAAGATTTTAAGTTTAGATAAATATTAAAATTATTCCATAATGAGTTAAAAAAAAGTACTATTTTATCTTTGATATGAGTTTTTGATTATACTATATGTCGCAATAAATATTTAATTTTGTTGTAATAATTAAATTTAGTATTCAATATAAATTCAGCTACAGATGAATCAACTTTGTTTAAAATGATATTTGTTTCATTTCATTCATTTGATTAGTACTTTAATTTGCAAATTTATTATGATTTATTAATTTGTTACTTAAAGAATAAAATTAACCATAAAAATGATAAATTATTTTTCGCGGTCTTAAAATTAACTTTTTCCGAGGTCTAAATTTTGAATCGGTTAACCGATTTTCACGTTTTTATTTAACAAGAATAAAATAAGTATCTTTGATATTAATTTAAAACATAAAAGTAAATTTTAATAATAGAAAGTAAAAAAATTGTTAATTTTTAAACTTTCTTCTAAAAGCTTATTATTTATTACATTTGATTTAATTGTATTATAATTGGTTAAACAGTGATACACATTCACTCATTTACTGTAAACCCATATTTTTAATGAAAGTCTAAATTAGCAAACAATAATTGAGTTAAAGCACGCATTAATTAGAATTTGAATTATTAGTTATTCGTATTTACAACAATAATTATGATCACTGCTATACTGGTATTGACAGACAAACGTTACTCTAATTAGATATTGATTTATGTTTAAGTGATTCAATTGAAGAAAATCTTTTCATTTACTTTAGATTCGAGTTAAAGACATGAAGTTAACACAATTCATACCATACACGCCACCAATAATAGTGGTAATCATTTGGATTATGTTACTAATAATTTGGATAATTCTTAAATGTATCCAAAGTGGTATGAAAACGTATGGCGATGTGTATGACAAGTGTTTGAAGTCTAACAACGATTACAAATACTTCGTATGTGTGTATTACGGCGAC
>JAQGAW010000015.1:0-64200 GCA_034698025.1 Phthiracarus crinitus
AGGGGCGCTTTATTTTATGTTAAAACGAAGGGCGCTTATTTTTAAAATTAGTTTTAACTTAAAATAAAGCGCCCCTAACGTGGCTGAGCATAACTAAGTCATTCGCCTTTTAGCTGTCAGACTCTTAGGTTTGCTTTTTAATACTTATCATCCGTTTTGTATTTAATAGCTATTTTGGCTAAAGGTTCTTCAATTTTGAAAAACCTGGACCTATTCTTTTTAATTTTTATGGACTTGGACTTTAGTCTAAAATTTAATGACCTAAAGGCGCTCTTTTGTTTTCCTATACATTAGCCTAACATTTTAAAATTTTTCTATGTTATGAAGTGTTAATAAACACGTGAATATCTTTATCATTCAATTCAAGATCAATATCAACATTAAATAATAGTATTTTAAAAAACTCATCTTATATTTAGAATTTAAATTAATTTTAATTATGAGATGTATTTATGTTATGTATTTTATTTGAAAACTTTATTTTTTTTATAAAATTAATGGTACACTGTTTACAATTGTAATCAATATATAATTATTATAATAATCTAATTTTAAATTTCATTACAATAACTACATTAAATTTGGTTTAATAGCTATGATATTATAACTTTTAAAACAGATTATCATATATAATATGGTGTTTCAATAACTGAATGGCAATAATATTTTAAATGAATTAACTCTAAATGAATGTCGATATTAGATGTATTAAGCGTCAGCTATTTTTGTCAATAATATATCCTCTCGTTTTGCTATTAAAATAAAAATTTAATATCAATTATAAATTTATTATACCAATTAAATTTGATTACATTTATCTTTTTCGTCGTTGCTCTCCAAATGTAATTCGATAAATAGGTAATAAACCCACGCACCAATTATACCTCCAAGATGTGGACCTAAAACCAAAAAACATTTTATTATTTGATTAATTGTGATTTATTTTCGTACTTAATTATTATTATTATCATAACTAAAGAAATTATTTTTAATTAACTTATGTTAAGCATAATTTTCGTAAATATTTAGTGATTGAAGCCATCGAACACTAACTTAAATATGAATGACAAACCTAATAGTCCACCAAAAAACCAATAAGTATTGCCGAGAGGATTAAACACTTCAGACCCATAACCAGCCATTGCAGCAAATATTCTTGCTATTAAATCTCGAGCTGGATTTAAAGCCGGTCCACAGTTGAGGCCAAACGCCATAACAAGTCCCGCGAGAAGAAATAGCAAACCAATAGGAATCAGTGGTTTTGGTACATTCAGATTTTTTTCGTCCACTAAACACATAATTCCGAATTGCAATAAACCAGTTGCCAATACCTGGTTATTCATAGTTATTAACGTAAAATTTAATTCTAATATAATTAATATATAATAACAATTTACTTGATCCAGTACTGCACCACCAATGGTGAGGTGATCTTCGCTTTGAGGGTGAGATGTGAGTATGCCAGCAGTGCTCGTAGAGTTGTAGAATGCGGACCGAACGCCACCATCGAAAACAGTGATCGCTGTGTGATGGTTCGCATACGCCAACGCTGTGGCCACAAATCCACCCAAATATTGTGCCACAAAATAGTGCGGAACTTTCCTAAATATCATAAGTTATATAAGTTATAATTCCGATATAACTATTTATTTATTTTTATTTTAAATTGTTTTCAAGTATTCTAACAACTTTATCAAATTGTAGTTTACTAGTGAATAAGATATATTTTTATTCAAAAAATGAACTTCTAATAAATTACCAAAACTAATAAGTTTTACGTTATTCTGAACTTTTAGTATATAAGGCTCATATAAGGCTCATATAAGGCTCATATAAGGCTCATATAAGGCTCATATAAGGCTCATATAAGGCTCACTTTCAGTACTGTTTATTTTCTGTACGCATGCAATGATTTAGAACACTGTAGTTATTGAAATTATAATATTGTTTAAATTGTTGGAATCGGAAATTGGATTCGTATCGAAACGGGACAAAACTGTAACGCATTGAAATAGGAATAGAATAGAAAAAAATTAGAAGAAAATTGAAATTGGAATATTAATTTATATATTGATAGGTATTCTAAATTCGAAATTGTATGGAATATTTTGACATATTTTATCTGACGTTGCAGAACCAGATAAATGGATTTGGGTTTCACTTTTATATTAATTAGAATTTTTTCCCAGATATACCTTAACTCTTTTTTGTAAAAACATGTGCTCATAATTTGCATTATACGAGGCTTATCGAAAATATCGGCTCAAAAATACTGATTTTAAAATATCTCGAAATATCCTGTTGTCCAGAAGCATATGCCGCTTTGTTACAATAACGTATAGCAAATGAAATTAGTGGGATATTCAAAATATTTTCCAGAAGCATATACAGTTTTAACTACACCTTTTCCCTAAAGTTTTAAATACAAATTATTAGAGCCTCAAAATCGTTAGAATTTGCTAATTTTTTATTTCAAAAATTAAAGACATATTAATTTATATAAGCTCTAGTTTTGCTATTTTTAATAAGAAATGCAATAAGTGTTATTTTACTAATATAAATTCAATTAGAGAAAAAATGCCATTAAAATTTGATGAGTTTTGCGGACTTCTTCGAAATATTTACAAAAAATCTAAAACAACAATCATAAAAAACGAGTTATTTTACAAAAAATTTTTTAAAAAATCAAATTTCTCTAAAAAAACACCATTAAAGTAGTATTCATTGGAAATTATTACCCATAGAAATTTATAAAAATTTTATTTCAAAAAATTTGGATAATTCTTTGATTAACATGAAAAATCTTTTAAAACGCTATTTTGGTAAATTTTTAAAGCAATTTGATATTTTAGGCTCTACTAATTACATTTGATTATACCATTTTAAAACTAATTTTAAAATTTTTGAATGTTTAACGCACCAAGCTTTTGAAAAACACTAACTAAATTTAAAACTACAAAATCAAATGGTATGACCGTTTCAAATCTTTGTTTAAATTGTAATTTCACTATAAATTTAAATTTATATTTGTTAAAAGTATTTACTTCATTTTTCGTTACGATAATTAAAAACAGCGGAATATAAATTGGATTAAGCATATAATATACTGCAGTCCTTTGTTGATAAAGAGTTAAGGATTCGTATTTCTGTTTTACAGAATTCTTTAACTTTAAAATGTTTCCAAAACGCTAAATAATAATAATTGTGTATATTTAGTCATTAATCTAATGAAAATGACAGGAATAGAATAGAAGAGTATCGGGATTTTTATATATCATTAAAATCTATCATAAAATAAAACATATCTCATTTCATTTAAATTATATGCTGTAAAGTTAGTGATTCTTTCTATTAACACTTTACATACAAGTTTTCACTAACTCTTTATCGATAAAGGATTGCAGTATAATAGAAATTAAAATATACGTTAAGAATAGTATTGGAATAGAATAGAAATTTAAAAAATCTATTGAAAATACTGTAGAATTGGAATCGAATAGAAGTTTAAAAGTATGGATATAACTAGTGTTCCTTTTTATTTCGTTTTATCATTTGATTAAAATTGTTGTTTTAAATTCGTTCAATAAATTATAAAACGAAATTCGCTTAAATTCGTTAAAAAAATTTTTAAAAAATTAGTTTTATTTGTTTAAAGAATTTTATATTAAATCTGATGGTTAATTTTTGCAAAATAATAACTTATTAAATTATTTACATTAAAACTTTTTGAGTTCGATATATTTCGATAATTTTTTGTTATTTGACACTAAAATCTTGATAAAACTTAACTAACTTATCAACAAAAAGCATTCGATTAGCAAATTTTTTTCAAATTTTGGGTAATTTATTTTAAATGAAAGCACTTTTTAACACGTAATAATCTTATAATACATTCTTTTCAAAATTTGGTATAAAACCATAGCAACCGCAGTTTTTGCAGTCAGTAATTCACATTTTGTGAATATACTGGTGCGCTCTACCGAAATACTCATTAAAGTACTGTACAGTCTATTAAAAACAAAGTAAATAACGGCAAACGCTAAACGGGGCAAAGTATCATTGAGATCGAAACAAACCGATTAAAATCTAATTGAATATGAATTCCCCCGCCGGAGGCGGGTTTTAAATCTAGTAATAAATAATGCGCATAAAGATGTTTTTCTTTCGTTTTATTTATTAAACGAAATCATTATAAATTCAAATTTGTTGTGTTTTATTTCGTTTAAATTGTTTAAACAATTAAAAAGGGACACTAGATATAACAAAAAATTAAAACTATTTCAGAATAAAGTTAGATAGTATTGAACATTTCACATACAATCAAACTTGATTTTATGAAACATTATTATTGCTTTAATATGGTTTGTAATATAATTTTTTTCTTTAAAGGAAATGAATAATTATAATCTAAGACTTATTAGATGTGATTCAACAAATATTTAATTATTACACTAGTAATATATGCATATAAATACAATAAATCACAAGAAATATCGAAGATTATGGAAAAATAAATTTAAAAAGTCATGAATGAGTCATGAAAGTAGTGATATTGTATGATTATTTATTCATCGAATTTACATTCAATTTTTTTGGATTCCAGTGATTATGAGAAAAAGAGAAACATTATTCACTTTTAGATAACAGATGTTACTTTTGATCATTTATTTTTTTACTGTTTCAAACTAATGGAATTGAAACTTTAAATAAAAGCTATTCTCAATTCATAATTTACTAAACTGAACCGAAATGCCAATGTTAAAAGTTAACCCAAACCAAACCGATAGTACGGTAAAACCAAAATAAAAATATTTTCATTACAGTAAAAATCCATTAATATAACTATAAATTGTAAAAGAAATATTTTTAAAGCTATTAAACAATAATAAATTATATATTAATCCAGTTATATTTTTAAATCAAAATTGGATTTTAAGCAAATCCGATAAACTAAATCTTGAAAGAACGTAATTTTAACAGACAAGGAACAGCTTTACATTGAATATGATATTAATTCTCATAATCCCTTTTCTTATTCAATTATTACAGTATAATAAAATTTAATTAGTCGTTAAGAAATGATTTTACCTCAATGGAAATTTTCCTAAAGTTGCGAGCGCTATATAGAAAATTTTAGAATTAGATTTTTATATATTTATTTGATTTAATTGAATTAATAATTGATAACATACATAGAGTTACAACTGGATTAACGTGACCGCCTATTATTCAAAAAAGAATTTTAATTTAGAGAATAATTTAATTTAAAAATAGATGATAAAATAACTTACCCGATACTTTAGCGCCTAAATATGCTCTTTAAAAATATATAAAATTAGTGAATAATCCGAATTAATTGAAACGAATTATTAAAATTTCTTACGCTATCATTAACGCAACACCAGTTGCTAAACCTATTGATACCTAAAACCACAAGTAATAAATCAATAATTGCTCATAAAATAAAAGAAAACCCAAATAATTACCACATTAACTCCTTTAGTGCTGTCTAAAACTTGCACAGCGATCGAACAATCGCACATAAGCTTTAATTAAGAGGCAAACGCTGTTAATTAAATAGAACGCACTTTTTTGCGAGTTATTTACCACAAGAATTAAAGTTCCGAGAAACTCTGAAAGCATTTCCCGGATAATTGAATTTTTGGTTCGAAGCCAACCGAGTAATACAGACTTCTCTTCATAATCCGGCATTTTTTCGATGAATTACAAAACTTGTCTATTTCTGCAAAAAATAACTGCTTAACTATTTTAATTAAATCATCACATATTAATTTATACACTGAAATAACTTACACGAACAGATCTAAATTAAGCATAAATTTCTCGATAAAAATGTTTCAAATGATTAATCAAGTAATATTATTATATATTAACGTTATATCTGTGTTTAATTGTTTTAATAATTAGGTGATGTTCTAATTTCGTTTAATCTTTATGAGCAGAGCTTTAGATTATCGGGTTTCTAAAACAGTTAAAAGAAGAGCATTTATGAGATGAGAGATAGCATCAAATAAGCATATAAATATAGCTCCGAGACGTCTGGGTTTTTGCTGAGATATGTGTATATCTATATACTTCTATGTAGTAAGTAATTATTTGTTAAGATCTACCATAAATTAAAGATAAAACGCTACTAATATCTATATTTATAAATTAAACAAAAACATCAATAAAATTAAAATCAAATAATGACGTATTATGAGCTATTTTTAAATTTTACCGTATTTTTTATATTCACGATTTTCGAAGAAAATTTGTTTGAAATAATAAAAAAAGAATTTAACTGAATGCACTGTAACTCAAAAACGATTAGTTTAACACTCGTTTTCAACTTAAGATAATTCAATAAAAGTTTAAAACTTCTTTTAAACAGTTTGGGAGTCATATTATATTATAAATATGAAATGCTTGCGATATTTTACTTGAAATTAAAGGGTGTACACAAAGTTCGGCAATTTTCTACCATAATCACGAAACATACTACAATAGTTACGAAGTTATTTTATTTAAACAGATCATGTAATGACATATCATATCATACTAAGTTTATATTTTATCATTCTTTTAATCTTTATGTATAGTACGTCTCATATTAACCAGTAAAAATATTTCATATTTGTCAAAATTTTTATTAATTTAGAATTTGAGTTCTTATAAAGCATTTTTTTTGAAATACTCAGTTCATTATTTTTTTCTAAAACGTCCAAACTATTCCGATATCACTGATAAAGTTGTATATTAGTATAAATAGAGTATGTAATAGTCGGCCAAATGAAAAGTTTGCTAACGGACCGTATTATGCGACATACTATAGGTTAGACCTTAACATTGATAATTTTTTACATTCATTTTGAAATAGAAAACTTATTGACAAATTGATAAAAAAAAGTATGAGACTATTTTATCGGAATATTTCAGGAAATTAATATCAACAAACAGCTATTAGGAAATAGATGATTCACTGGACTCAGGTTACTTAAAAATTATCACATATATAACCAGGAATCGGATTATTATGGTATACCATAATATGAAATATTGGACCAAAATTACACCAATTTTATAAAATTTAATAAAGAAAATTCTAATAGTTTCTCAAAAACCATCCGAAATCAAAATTATATGACGGAAATTTAAAAGCATTGTTATAAATTTTGTTTTTTGATTACTTAGACTTTTGGCGATATTTTATCTGTAATAAACAAAACAATAATTGACAATATTAATTCGAATTTTCATCAAAAATTATCAAAAATTTAAAAGATTTTTTTTTAAATCGGGAAAATACTCTATTATTTTAAAGAAAGGGGTCTAAAATGTTAAATACACACCATAATTGACACAATAATACCATACCATAATTTAAGCCTCAATGCACTATAAAAATCCGATTCATCTACATAACTACTATATTCATTCAGGATTGATAAAGTAGACGAAATATTTTCTTATAATCACTGATAAATTATTTGTTTCATAAATTTATTTCATAATTTTTTGCAAATCTAGCATTTACAAGTTATATAAAAAAATAAAGATAAAATATGACAACATGTTTATTGATAAAACTCCAGAATTTATTTAAAACTTAATTTTAAAATTTATTTCAAACTTTTTTATAGTTCAAAACATTAATTGAATAATTTTACAGATTTATGTGTCCACACTTTTTATTAAATATATGTCCCCACTTATGTCCCCGAAATGTTCGAAATATTGTCCCCATTTTCCGATCTCTGATATTAATAAACTAATCAAACTTCAAAAAATTATATCAGGTTTTTTGTGTATAGTATTTATTACGTAAATATTTAAATTTGGAATATTTTAATATAGTTAAGTTTCATATAAATATTGTTAAAATTTTTTTATAATAAGAATATAGTTTTTTAAAATTTACTTACATTTTATCTATTTCTTCCTATTTTATCTAATTCTTCCTATTTTGTGAAATTAATATCGTTATTAAGTAAAATATTGTAAATTTAAAACAATTTTCGAAATGTTTTAGAGTGTTATAGAATTTACATAACCAAATCTTATTTTAAAATACTATAAAATTATATCAGAATATAAATATTTCTTTTAGACTAATTGTTTCTAAATTGTATTAAATTCAAATAGTTTAGTCCATACTAAAAATCTTTAAATATTTATCACGTGTTATTTCACGATCATTATGCACATTCAACATATAATTTTACATTTAGATTTTGTTTCCGTTATAAGCAATTCTCGTTTATATAACCAAACTTAAAGACACAGAAAGATGTTAGTAATTAGTCACTGATATGAATGGTACGAGTACTTTGTACTGACTAGCGATTAATACAACAAATTTTAAAGCGGATTATGAATACGTAATGTATAATTACGCAGTAACTATTTTTAAGTTTTTAAAATTGTATAATAAATCAATTGATGATTAATATTTATAATTTTATACAAATTACTTACATAGAAATATATTGTTATTACGCTAATATTAATAATGCTTTCATGACTGTTATGTATTCCGAATGACTACTGCAGAGATGAATGCAAATGCATATTGATATGCATTATGAATTCATTTATTATATTATATATCAATTAATGATTAGTTTAGTGGTGTGAAAATGAAAATTACTGGTAACCATAAAAAGATTAAATTTTTAAACAATATTACTGTAAAGAGAGTTCTTTATTTAGTTTATGAAATAATATTTAAACACAAATACAACGGATATACATATTTCTAATATTAATATCTAATTTCCAATTTTAAATAAGTGATAAAGATTTACATTTTAAATCAGCATTTATAAAATTACGGTATTCTAGTTTCTCAAAACAACTTATTACAACGAAAAATATTTATAAGTAAAGTGTGGTAAATAAATTTTAAGTAACCTAATGAACAGATTTAATCAAGAATTTATGCGATGAACATGTTTTATGTCAATAAAATTTATTAATAAATCGAATGTTGGATTATCACCAAAGATATCACGCCATTTGAATATTTTAGGCAAACAAATAAAAGATAAAACTCAGTAATTATTAAGTTATAAATCTTTCAATATCATTGCTTTAAACTATTTTTTTTATTACAAACATTTTCGAATTGTGTTCACGAAAAAACATTTCAGGCGCCAATTTGGCATTATATCAATATTTATATTTATAACTTAATTCAAAACTTTTTTGTGTTTTCTCGTCGTTGTTTGTTATCAAATTTAAATTAGCATTTTAATCAAACTTCGATAATAAATTATGTGCTAAACTTATAAATAATTTATTATTTGATAATAATATTTTTTTCTATGTATATTCCAATATTTACGTAATTAAGAAATTTTTAAAATGTTCTTAATCCTTATAAAGCTCAAAGTTTTCAAAATACAAATGAAAAGCTATATTTAGACTTTCTTGACCCAATTTTACAGACCAATTATAGATTTTTCTTTTATACAATATTGATAATAATTAATAATAATATATTTTTGAAAATTTACAAAACTAATAAAATATTCTTTGAATTGTTATTTAACTCTCGAAAGTTAAATCCTAAGAAAATTTTTTTCGTACAAATATATTTATAATACCATAATTTATTAATAAAACTTAATAAAGCATATTTTATGAAATAATTCAAGAACTTTAAAACTTTAAACTATTTGGAAAAAGTTAGAGAAGAAAATCAAACTTAAAATAGTAAAACTTACCGATTGCTGGAGAATTGAAACGAATTTGTTTTCCGTCAGTAATAGAACCGCATTTGCATTTGACAAAAGTATAATATGAAACAGAGTTGCGTTATGAAAAAGCGCTGATACTGTTTATGAATAAACTCTGCCAAAAAAACTTTAACAGAAAAACAATCTCAGACGCGATATACGGTATCTATATTTTGCTTTTCGAGTATCGCACAAGTTTCGTGTTCACTGTTTGCAAAATTATTAGTCATTCTCATAGTCGCTTCATTACAACTATCAATTTATTTTATTATTTTATTTAAAGGTCGCATTCTATGAATTGGGAAAATGAGATGAATTGATGGGCACATATGTTGCACTTTTAACTATAAGTGTTATTTAGCCATTCTTTATATTAATGAATGCATTAATTGCTATCATAAATCTCATTAAAGAGCTTCTTTCTGCCAACTAATTGTTTATATTAAATACTAGTAAAACCATATACCGATATTTGATTTATTAACTGTAATGATTTAATGTTTTAGAATATTATCGAAACTGATACGAAAGATCATAAACAGACATACTTTCAGGATTACTACAAGTTGTTAGTTATTAACAAGTACTGTATAAACAAGCAATTGATATAACACTTATTGGTAATCTAACATCCATTTCGTAAACAACTAAACATTCAGAATAAATAAATCTTTACGGTAATTATCGCTCAAAATAATCTTTCACTAAAAAATTAAACATTCGTTCGTTCAAAATCTAAATTAATAAGTATTATGAAAAAAGTTAGCGTTTATTGTAATTTTTATGAGTATTATTTGATATAAGTTTACAACTTTAAACTGTAATATTATTGAATTGGAATTAATCATTAAATTAATATAATGGTAATATAAATTAATTTAAATTATCACCGCATAGAAAGTAACTCCGTCTATATTGAAAAATTATAAGCAAAACTATTTATACCAAAGTATAAGTATTTATAAGCTTATCTATTCTACTAATTTTTATTTTAGAAATTATTTCGATAAACAATGAATGCAAAAACATATTTATATTCTTATTCAAATATTTTTCATCATAAAAATATTTCTTGTTTATACTTAATAACGAATCGAGAATTATAGATAAGTTTACGCATTTTATTATTTAAACAAAAATATTTTTATTTGAAATACAGACACAATTAAAAAAGTTTGAATTATCTAAACCACGATTGAGTGTACTTCAAACAAATAATGTAAGATATTTTGCGATTTCCTCATTAAAGATGATTGTTTATTTCAATTGAAACAGTTTTAATCGATTAACATTAACTTATGATCACAAATAATGATTTTAATGCATCCAATTTATTTCGCTTTCAAAAAAAGTCAGACACAGTTTATTAAAAAAATGCAATTCATTTGTGACAAACTTATTCCATAAATAAAACTAAACTAAATTTTTCTCGCATTTATATTAAAGAAATATTGTAAAAAAATATTGGAAACAAACATAAAAAGAGCATTATCACAATTTTACTTTGTTATGTCATTTTAGTATTGCACAATAAAATTAATTTATTTATTTTACCTCTAATATTGCATTGAAACGTAAGCTTAGGAAAATCATATAGATTTTAGGCAATTTTGCATATTCTAGTCATGAGATTCAAAGTTTGAATTTCAAACGTAAACGTTATTAATATCATACATAACTTATGTATGTTAGTTATATTCATTTTCCAAATCTTGTGATTAAGTATGATTTTTCTTAATTACTTTAATATTAACATATATTATGATTATTATAGTTGGGAAAATTTCCCCTTTTTTCAAAATAGGGAGAGACTTTCACAGAAACATTTGAAATCATATGTTTTAATAAGTTTATAAAAATTTTAAAGTTTATAGTTTATTTTTGGGAATGCCATTATTTCTATGGGAATGCCATTGTTGTATATAAATATTTTCTTTAGCGCAATCTATTTTATATTTTTAAAAATAATCACCAAAAGAGAATATTTTTCATTTTACAGAATTTAAAAGAAATTTTCAGAAACTTTCTCGTTGCCAACTATAATGATTATAAGAGTCTCTTCTTAAATCTTAATTTATATGCTAATTCTTTAATATCATAATCATAAGATATTATTGAAGAGCGATTCGCGTGAAAACATGCATAAAATTGATTTTTCGAATCTAAACATCCGATTACACTGAATAAATAAATATCACTGCCACCAGATTTAGTCTGTTTTAATTTAACAGATGACGAGTTATGTTGCAATTTTATTTCGAATATTTTACCGAATTCCTCGATTCCATCGTCGAAATTGAATTTGGCGCTAATATCGTAACAACATTCAGAAAACTTTTTAAATATTTGATAAAAAACTTCTTGAGGATATTGAAGTAAAGGCCCCGTAAAAACTTGCAAACCATCTTCGATATCCAAATAGCAAATAAGATTTTCGGGCAAAAATAAGTATCGTTTTGCGGAAAGAAAATTATGTGGACATCCGTATAGCGATTCAGCAGTTTTTGATGTTAAAACACTTATATTCGTAGCGCTCGACGATGTTTGAGATATTAAAGAGTGCTGTAATGATGGACTCGAATACGATAATTTTGAAGAACTGGAAACACTTGACTCATCCAACGAAAGAAGAGAGTTTGTTGAGCTCGCTATATGTTGCTTAGACGTGGACGCAGTTAAAGAAATTGATATAAAATCTTTAAATGATGACAGAGATTTGTGTCGTTTTTTTTCTTCTTTTTTGTTTAATACATTATCGAACGCGTGTTCGTGTAAATTAAAGCAATGCTCGATCTCTTCAATAAAACCAAGTTTACTAAAATGCGATTTCAATAAACGAATCGATTCGTTAACAATAATTTCGGTTGTCTTTACTAGATTTGATTCCTCAATTAAAAATGGTATTTCTATTAAAGTACAGTGAATTAAATGTTCGATACCAACAATCGAAACATAATATTTTACGCCTTCGTTCGCAAGAAAATAATTTGATTCAGTTTTTCTTTCAGATATCGGATAAACTTGAAACCACGAGACAAGTCTCAACGCTTGTCTCCTCTGTAACGATAGAATTCCCTTACTATGCAAGAATGAAAAAATGTGTTTTAAGTAAATTGTGGGCAAATGTGACTGAACTAAAAAGCCTTTGTATACAATACAAGAGCCAACAACAATAACGTGAGACACATCTTGCTCTGAACTTAAGGACGAATCACTAATCCAATCCATAGCTTCGTATTCATTTAATGAGTCACTTATCATTACAGCCAATTCATCGTCAATTAATAATCTCTGAATTGTGTTAATAAAAAGATAATCTCTGCTATAATCAATCTGTTCAGTAAAGTAATGTATTATTTGAAATAAATTAGTTATAGAGTTGTGATTGCTTTCATTCGTAAACGCAGAATCGAGTGAATTATATAAAAACTTGAGTGTGTTTGAAACAGAATCGATGATGTTTTCCACTTCAACGCAACTAAACCTATTCTGCGGTAAAGCGATAACTAAAATGCTGCTCAACTCATGAATGAACGCTACAGTCATTAGCTGTTCATTATTTTGCTGCTGATTAACAGCTATTGTGGATATTCTAACGAATTGATTAGTTAATTGAGACACCACTTGAGACAGTGTCACAAACATCCCTTTTAGTTTCAAAAGCGCCGGATTATTGTTGACATCTTCTGAGTTAAATTTTGGATATGAGTAGACGAGATAATCCTTTTCGTTGCTATCATTTGGAGGCGTTAAGTACATCACTATAAAATCGGTTTCGTGTTTCATAAACGAAGCCTGATTACCATCTTTAATAATATTTAACAAAGAGTTATTGGTGTCATCGCACGTCGATATGGTTATCGATGGCGTTAGCGATACATTACTAACCGGATTATTAACATTAACATCGAAATGAGTGCCAGTTTTCCGAACACTCTTTCGTCGAACACTTTTCTTTTTATTTTTGAATGTTTTGCTGTCAAACATCCAAGACGTCAGTCGCGTATAACTCGATCGTAAACTTTTGTGGAAAATATTGATTCTTTAATTTAGGATTTCGTGTATTTGTTTAAATAAAAATTACCGTTCATTTGTGTTTAGTTTAGTCTCCGATTCCAGTAATGGTTTAGGTTTTTGGTCAAAGTTTTGCTCTATTATGTCATTGTTTTGATTTATAGCTTCAGATTCGTTGAATAATTTTAAGTAAAAAAATTGTTTATTTAATCGATTGCTGTTAAACTCGTTAAACCATTCGATGTCACTGTTATTAAGACACACGTCGTCGTAATGACAACAATTACTGTCACTACAGGTCGAACATGACGACGAACTTCCTTCATCCGAAGACATCGCAAATCTCATATATTTCTTAATTTAATCACATGTGGAAAACATAATTTAGCAAATATTTTATTGTTAAACTAATTTATAAGACAAACTGAGTGTCATATCATTAAACTAATAATTTTTATTGAAAACCAGTTTTGTTATATATATATGTTTACAACAAAAACTTGATGATTTCTTTACAAATCTTAAATACTTTAAAAAACATAAAATTATTAAATGAAAGAGTTTGACATTTAATATGTAAACAAACGATCGGTTAATAGGAGTGAACGCATGCGTGTTATAAAGAATGCAAAGCCTCAGGCAATTCAGTATTGAAATGAAAAACTTGAGATTTTTATCTATCTATTAATAAAATGAGTTATGTTTGAGAACTGAAAACTTCGCACATAAGGCTTACCACTTAACTAATTGATAGTTAAGTCATGAAATCAAATGAATTAATTTATTTCTAACTTATAACCATATAATTACTAGAGTAAAGCATGTGATACTCATTCGTTAAAAGTTTAATCTAAGTTAAACAAAACCCTAATCTAACTCATGAGCGATGATAAACGAAATGAATGACACGTAAGAATGTATAGCTTATGAGGTTATTTTAGTTCGTCAGTTATAATATATTAAGTGATAAAAGATTTAACAATATATTAACGAAAAAAATGGGTCGACATTTAGTTTTCGTTTACGGAACTTTAAAGACAAGTATTAATCGATTTACAATTCGAAACGAATAATTAATCGCAAAAATATTGCAGATGAGCCAAATTACGAAGTGTTGCTCAACAAAGATAACGGTTTATCATCGCTGGTGTCAAAAGCGAAAACAGTGTATAAGTGGCCGCTAATTATCGCTTCTAAATATAACGTTCCGTTTCTTATTTATAAACTCAATTTTGGTCAAGTAATCATTAAATAAAGTTTACATGTATAGCGAAATAAATTACTTTTTGTTTTGTTTTTTGTTGATTAAATAGCAAGTTATGGGCGAAATTTATTCAGTTGACGACAAAATGTTGCAATTTCTAGACGATTTCGAGGGACATCCAAACTTTTATAGGCGTTTGGAAACGCCTGTTAAATTGGAAAATGGTTCGCAATGCTTGTCGTGGACCTATTTTCTCATTAATTATAGGCCAGAAATGCTGGAATTGCCATATTATAGCGATTATTCGAGTTATGGCGATCACGGCCGCCGTTATGTCGACAGGTCTCACAGAATTTCTAATGACCAGAAAAATGACGAAAATATTTTATCGCAAGTTCAATCACAAGTTCAACTTTAAACTTATAGTTTATAATTTTTCTTATAGCGAACAAACAGCATGTTTAGAAGATATTTGCGATTAATATTGAACATAATGCGTCAATTTTGTACAAAAATAATATTAGTTTTTTTACTTTCATGTTCTAAATTTCTTAAATAAAAGTTAGCATAATTTTTCTTGAGGTTACAATATTTGAATTCAAACAATTAAATAATAAAATGTCTAAAGCGTTGATTAGAATTGTTTTTACCAAAATTTATCGATCGATTGTTTTATTTTACTTCCGATTCTTACCTGTTGTCTACATATTATGCTGGTCTTCACTATTTCTAAACCACAGTAAATATATTTAGTGAAGTTCATTATATATGACGGCTAAAAAAATTATTAATTTCTCGTTTAATAAAAATATTTTGTTCTGATTTATTTCAACAGTTAATACTTTATTATAACCTCAAACTTTCGGGTCGAGTCGGGTTTTAAAATTTTTAGAAGTAAACCCGACAAACCAATAAAACATTGATTTAAACCATAAAGCTTATAAAAATTGTTGCAAAGTTTTAAAATATGACATTTTTATGTACCATAACTTAATAATATTTAATTATTTAATATAAATTTATATTTTTAAGTACATTTTACGATCTGTTGTATTTTTTAGAAAATTTGGAAAAAATTAGTAGAAAATGTTTTAAAAATCGGGTTCGGGTCGAGTTGGAGTCGGAATCGGGTTTAAAAATTTTAACGATTTACTATTCTATTAGAAATAATACATTTTTATTGATATAAAAAAACGTTGACAAGTAATACTGAATAAAGTTGTAAAAACCTAGTATACCTGTTGTTCATACCGGTAATTTCAAAATTACTTACTTTTGTCTTAATTATTTTTTGTTCAACTATTTTATAGGCCAATAAATTTCTTCCAATATTGTCCAAAAAAATTATATGAAGTGATAAAAAATTTTTGGACTAAATAATTGGAAAAATAAATGTACACTTTTTAATATTAAAAATATGAAATAAAAACTCTAACTCATAGAATTAATGAGTTCAATATTTATGACCAAAGTTTACATCAATACTGATTTAGTTTTTTCATAATTTTATGAATTTGATGAAAATGTAAAATGTAAAGAGTAAGCATTTCAAAGTTCTAACAATTATATTATATACAAAACATGACTGACACGCGCGCGAACTTAATTTAAACTAAGAATAATGATAATTTTCATCACACTATTTTGTACCCTAAAGTAGAATCCATCCGTTTGTTTTGTTTTTATGAAAACATAAAAAATGAGCGTTGGTTTTCAAGAATCTAATCCAAAGCATAAAAGTTATGTTAAACTAAAATTAAAAATTTTTAAAGTTATATTAGAACGCGAAACTCGTTCGTTATGCTCTGTATCCCAAATACAACTTCTGTATAACAACAAACGTCATTAAACGCATATTTACTATGTTATTCCTCATTCATGTTTGTTCACTTATAATTTCTATAAAAATATTTTAATTGAGAGAAAATTTAACCGAATGATAATTAACAATAACAATTTTGTTGATGCGGTTTAAATGTTGAGGTTTATATTTTATAGATTATATACGCATAATGAATTAAAATTTAGTTTGGTTTACTATGCATGTTCAGTATAATTGTTTTCAATACACTTTACGCTTCAATTCTCATTTCACTTTTTCGCGCACAGTAAATGACTTATTTTGTATCTGTTCATATAATCCCAGATTTTTATATTTGCATTTATTGCTTTTAAAATTATTCATTGAATTAATTTTAATATTCGAAACAAAATAATCTACATATGTATTAAAAATAAGTAATTAAATTATATTCTATTAGAAACCTCATATATCTTTATTCATCAGTGTTTTTGTTTTTCTGCCTGTCTTTCATTTTCTATCCGATTGACTATTTGTGACTATTTATCTATTATTCTCAATTAAAAAATTGTCGATTTTTTTGCAAAAAAAAAACATTTTCAATTCAATATATTGTAATAAAACACCCGATAAACCTTATTTATACCTATAATAACTTATAAGTTATCCCATTATAAAAATCCAAAAAAGCGTTCGAGTATCCGGTGCTCTAAATTCATGAAATAATTGAGAACAATATCATCAAAGATTGAAATTCCTGTTTTCTATATTTTCAATGAATGATAGCAGTAGGAGTAGCGAACAAAAGTTTTATTATTCTACTTTTGAGGTCAATGAATACGAAAATAAATTTTATTTTCACCTTAACATCTCCTTAAAAAATTCGCAAAATATTTAAAAGTTTTAAATATTTATTAGGATGCATTGCCTAAAAAAATTCCAAAAAATTTCTTGCCAGTCATTAGTTAGAAAATAGAGGTTTAGAATTTTTTGGTATATAATATTCGATTTAAAGGTAATTTTTTAGTTACAAATAAAAAACTTGTCCGATCTTTTGATCTCATTTACACGTACAAAGCATTGTTAAATTATTACGCAACATTATTTCGTGAAACAATTTGTAATGCATATGGTCTTACGTTATTATTTGGATATTTTAAAACTGTATGAAATTACTTTGCAAAATGTTGATCAACAAACAAATGCTAATCCAATAAAACCAAAACGCGATATAATAACTTACAACACGTTTATGTTTAGTCTGATTACTTTTGTTTGATTCAATTACTAGAAAATAAATAAAACAGTGTTGTGCTTAATCTGAGGCACGAATTTTAATCGTTTGTTTTGAAAACAACTTATTGAGGTCAGATAATATTAGTAACTAGAAATTTCTATAAGTTTTAAGATCATTTAAAGAATTTCATTTGTAGAAAAGTGTTTGAGGTTAATTTACTTCATTCTACTTTTATGTAATGTAAACTAAAGTAAAAGTTAGCAAAACATAGTTTCGATTTTACATGTTTATATGTTATATTTTTGTTAAATCGGCAAATATTTGTTATGTATTTGGCAATATTGTAATTCAATTATCGTATTTGTTGATTTATGTAAATAATTGACGTTTTATTTAAAAAAATACCTTATCTTGAAAATATTTATAAAGTTTATTTTATATTACATAATATTATTAACGTTGAAATAATTTATACGTTAAACGGATTTGATTATTGATTTCTAGGCATTCATTCGATTTCAACAAATATATCAATTACACAATAATTTTTAATAACTGATTTTATTGGTAAAGAGATGACTAGTTTTGTAAGGTTAAGGTCCACTACAATAATTGCTTATAATTGACTAATTCTGAGAACTTCAAAACTGAATAATCGCGATCCAAATTAATATGAATCAACAGAATATATATTCCAATAGAAAATTTTTCATTTTAAAAGTTTTTTCTCATAAAATTTTTTAAATAAAAATCTAAAATATTGCTCATATATATAATATATATCAAATAAATTATATTTAAATCAATTATCATACTAATTATATAATTAATTTATCACAAAACAAATAAAATCTTGTTGCTTATAATAAAATCTTATAGTTTTCTAGATTACAATTTCTTATTACAAAAAACACAAAAATTTTCGGTTGGGTTTTGAAGTTCTCACACGTTATTATTATTATTATTATTAATTAATATTTAAAATATTACTAAAGATCACAGTAAAACAAATCGATGTTAAAACGGCATATAGTTTTGATAAAATATTACAAAAAGCAGTTACAGGCTATTTATAAATGCGGTTTCGCTTTAATGGCTAAGTTGACATCGTTGCCAACATTAGTCTCTCTTCCTCTGATAAGTCGAGTCCACTTTTTAATGTTCTTCTCACTAGAAATATTTGATAGATTTGTCATCATATATCAAATATCTATGTTTTTAAGTTTTAAGTTAAGATATTACAAGACTTTCTATCCCCATATCTGGCTTTTCTCCGATTTCTCTGTTCATTTTTAATTGGTTGTGCTGTCGCTGTTTTAACCAGTGTTTCTAAAATTTCGTCATCGGCTTCAGTGAACGATTCTATATTAACACTATGTCTATGTTGATTGGAAGGTCTCGATTGGATTGGATTCAAGTTCGTGAGGTTTGTCATTGACCCACTCGATGGTCGCCTCACTTTAGTGCCTGCAAGTGTTCCCCATTTCGATGTGACGCGTACGCCACCGTTCACTTCGCTATTTTCACACTCAGAACCATTTATTAATAGTTGCTTTAATTCATGGTCTGCTTGCTGTTCTTTGGTTTTGAACTTATCCATCTATCAAAGTATAAATACATTAATACAACAATACATATACATTACATATATTATACGGAGTACAGTATACTTTTAAATAAACAAAACTACAGTAAAGTTATTTAAAGATTATATTATTTTACTTCAGTAATCATTTTTCCTCTGGTTTTGTTTCTTTCTTTATGGTTGGCTTTCTTCTCGAGCTGTTCTTTCACTCTTTCACGAGTGGTTCGATACTCTAAAGCGAATTCACTAATTGTCTTTAACACAGTGTTAGGTTTGGTATCTTTAATTGAATGTGATGGACAGCCCATAAAAACTAACAACTTTTTGAATCTGTTAATAACTCTTCGATGAATAATTCCTAATACGATAATACGTTCGGCACAATCGGCCAAAAACTCAGACATTCTCACTTTCATAGGAGTGGATCCGTCGTGCTTAGCGATCACTTTTAAGTGTTCCCACGAAGCTTTGCAATCCAATTCCATTTTTTGCAGACTCTTCGCCACTGCATCGAAATCGGTTTTCGATGCTCTCGAAACTGATCCTAATTCTGAGTAAAGATCACCTGATTTTGGAAATTTTTCCATTATAATGTGACATAAATGATGAAGTAGTGAGTGTTTATGAACTGTATCCTTCACTTCAGGTACTTTTGCCAAGTATTCGATCTGAAAGCCCTTCGCTTCAACGCCATTGAGAAAATTTCCGATAGAGAGCAATGTGCCAAGAATTAGTCTAAATGTTTCACACTTTTCTATTTCGGCAGTCGCTTGCTTGAGATCCATGAGAGGTTCCGCCACTTCGCGCTCAATCGTGTCGTAATCTAATCGAAATGCCCATAAACGCAATCGCGCTTCCAATGCGCTTATTGATGACAGTGTAAGCAAAAACGATTCAGCGGAACCTAATGGCACGTCTGGTGATGCCATTTGTGCTTCCATTATTTTCGTTTTTTCTTCCTCTGTTGGCATCATAATTGTTAGTATCTTTTCAATTCCTTCCCTATTCATAATTGTTGCGTCCATTTTTAAGATTGCAGTCTTAACAGTGCGTGGAGGAGGAAGTTTCGTCATACCAATATTGATCGCGTTCGACCTCTTTGTATCCAACACTACGATCTCATTCTTTTTTCCTGATTCTTGAGCTTTCTATTAAATGATTAATAGAAAAACAAAAAAAAAGAACAAAAATCTTTAGAAATTGAATGAACTGTAAATGAGAGCTAAAAATGCATTCAAAAGCTTACCTCCTGTTTTAATGTATAGCAGTGTTAGATTGCGGTAATAATAATAATAATAATTTGGCATAAGTTCAGCAAAAATATAAAAAGAGAATAAGATTTTAGTTCAGCCAATTCTACCCAAAATTGCGTGCAATTGTGTGAAATTTGTGAGATAAACAGTATGTGTGTGTGTGAAACATGCATATCATTAATCAAACTTAAACGTATGTTTATTGTTAATTGATATCAATCAACGAAATAATCAATTGTAGTAATTGTTAGATCGTATTATCGTACTATGGTTTCATACCTTATTGATTAACTCTTTCGCTCTACTTTCAAACAAGTGTTCGAGCCTTTGAGTGTCGACCGGAATTGTTTTGATTTCGTCCCAAATTGTTTTCTTTTTCTTTAATCTGCTCAAAAGGGATTTATCTTCTTTCACTTCTTTCCAAAATAATTTAATGGTTTTTTTATTCTTTGGTATCAGTTTTGATAGATCTGGAGATGAAGTCGGAGATGGAGTATTTGGAGAATTTTGATTTCTTTGATTAAGCACAGTCCAGGGAAGCGGTACTCCCATTCGAGGCGGAGGTGGAGGAGGAGGGGTCGCACAGAGCGGCGGCGGAGGTGGTGGCGGTGTGCTGCACAGCGGTGGTGGCGGAGGTGGAGGAAGCATTAAATTACAGTCTGATGGTAATGGTGGTGGCGGTGGTGGAGGTGTGTTTGAACTGTTCAATGTTGGCGCGCATATGTCTGCGTCGTCATCATCGCGAAGATCTGTGAAATCTAAATCATTGATCAATAGAGGCCTCGATAGCGAATTAACTAATTGTTCCCATTGTAAGAACTCTGAATGACTTTTTGGATCAGACAACGACTCTTTGGCACTAATGATTCTTTGTATACTTCCATTGATTATTGGATCGGGAGTGTTATTCTGCGGTCTCATTATCTTTACTTTAATATTTCGCACAGTATTGGCTTGTGGTAACGTATCATTATCTGGTATACTAGTATTGTTACCGTTCCACGAGTTTGTTTGAGGAGATGGAGATTTAGAGTTAACTAAGTTTAGTGCTGACGGCTCTTCACTGTTCTTTCCGTACATCATTGAAAGCATCCACGCTTTCTTGTCATTCATACTGCTCTGTTTTGTCAGCACGTAATGTCCATTTGTCGTCTGATCTGTTGTTTTATGGACATCCGAATTATCGTTTCGATAATTATTATTAATGTTGTTATTATTATTTAGATTATTAAAATGATTGCTGTTGTTGTTATTATTAATATTTGTAATATTAATGTTATTATTATTATTTTTCGTTTCCCATATATTATTATTAATATTGTTGTTAATGTTGGTATTTTGCTGCTTATTTTGAAGTGATAGCTGATTATTCTTTTTATTTTCGTCTTCAACACTTTTATCAAACTTCGTCGCCCTCTCAACCATTGACGGCGGAAGTATTTTAATAGTTTCAATGAGCGAAGGTTTTTCCTCATTACTGCCATAACTCGCGTAACTGCCATAACTTCCATAGGAGTCAGCGCTACTGCAAGACGATATACTTGACCTTTGATTGTTGATCTCCTGTTCTTTAATGAGGTTTTTCTGTCTCAGGTCTCTTTCTCTCCTTTTTTTAAGCGATGGAGTTATTTCGTCGAAAGTAGTTGTAATAATGCCAGAATTTATATTAGTGTTTGAATTTGATAGCTTTTTGTTAAACTGTTCGGTCTGTTCGAGCACTTTTTTCTGCCACGAAGGAACACTTTCCACACATTTGTTCGTTTTATTTATAAATTGTTGCTTTAATACTCCTCCAGTTCCAACTGATGGCACGTTACCAAACGAGTGTCGTCTACTCTTCCTGCGATCTTCATCCGGACCTAAACAGTGCTTACGACTGCGAGGAACCAGCCTTTGAGACTCTGCTGGCAATCCTCTGCCGTCATCGTCACCGTCTTCTCGCATTAACACTGCTTCGTATGTTCGGAATTGTTGAAGCAAATCATGATCGGTTCCCTGTTTTGACATGTAGTGTTGAATTATTCTCTCCATTCCCTGTTCTTCAATCGTATCCACAACATCGTAATACGTGTCCTGATCTGGTATACCATTAATTGTCTTATTGATGAGTGTCATCGAAAATATAAGCAGTTCGATATCAGCCGAGTCTTTCTCATTCATTATGTTCATTATATTAGTCCATGGCTTTGCTCCTATAAGTGAATCATTCATATGCGCATAACATAAATAGCTTATAACTAATTTAATAATTCATTAACTATATTACCTCTTTCAGAGTCAACCGTTTCAATAGACCTTACGAGTAACAAACAATTGCTATCAGCATATTCAACGAGAACAAGAAGTAATTTAAGCGCAGTTTTTACGACTAAACGATACTGTAATGAGAAACAAATAAATTATAGACAAACATACCGTAAGCACAATACACCTGAATGTGTGTGTGATGTTTAGAGCATTTAAAGCCGCAAAAGTAGTCGTGACTTTTTCAAAACTTAAATTACCTGAGAGGATATTAGAGTATAGAGCCATTGAATAGTTTCATTATGTTCAATGACACCATTCATGCCATCGACATAAAGCATTACTTGTCCAAGTGCTAAACAGCAAATAGAAAACAGTATATAGTATTATAGTTTTTTTTATTTTTGCATATTTTAACTGACGATTTAAGCTTATAATGTATCGCTATTTAGACGCCTAAGAATGCAACTCTCAATTAATTCGTACACGAAATATATTCAATTAATTATTTTTATTGACGGTTTAGAGTATTGATAAACATTAGTATCGTAAAAACATAGTAATAGTTACCGCGTAAGATGTAATTTTGATAATTTTGATCCGCTTCGGAGCCAACTTTAATCAGACATGCGAGTCCATCATTTTGCACAAACTCGTGAACTAGATCTTTGTCATCCTGTAATGCAATTTATCAGATATATATATGTACGTATAAGTTATAGGAAAAGAAAGCGAGAGTACGATGGCATTCAAAATATGAAAAATATTCTTAACATTCGCGAAATAATAATAAAAGAAAAAATTTTGTTTACTAAGCGTATAAGAAGAACGGAGCAAAAATGCGTACATAGACATACACATACACATACCTGAAATATTTGTTTAAGGGAAAATAAAGCTCTTCTTAAATCACGACCACTCGAATTTAATAGTTTTTCTATTATAATAATAAAGGAATCTCTTATAGCATTATTTATTGTATTATACGTGTGATTTTAAATTGTTTAACGCATAAAATAAGTATGAAATATAAATAAAAAATATATGGTATTTTACTACCAAAAAAGAAAATAAGAAAATAGTCTAATCTATTGTTGTTTAAAAGTTCATTATATCAAAATATTATTACCGCAAAACAACTAAAAAACTAATGAACGGTTTGAGAGTTGATATGATGTACATTCTAGTCCGGAACACAATACTAAGTTATATCGAATTATATATATATTCGAATTACATTAAATTATATCTTTATTCCGCGTTATATTGCATTAAAGCTTTTGTTGAATTAGAAATTTTTTTTGACCAAAAATAAAATTAAATTTTTTTCGCTAAAGTAATTTCAAAATTAATTGTCTCTGCGAGTCATAAATTTCATACGATATAATACACTCTTCTTTGCTCTGTTATTCAAAAATTTTTAACCTTAACATCACAACAGTGAATGTGTTTTCGAGTTTAATAAACTCTCGGAGAGAACATGCATTGGTAAGTTACAAACATATCGTCACTTTTTTCCCACTTTTATACTGTGTATTCATACCCTTTTATAATTTTTTTTCACTTTCAAATCACTAGTCTAAGAGCTTTTCTCATAAAACTAAAATTATACTTATTATGATCAGAAGATTAAATTTTTTTATAAGACTCTATAATAGAGTTTGGTATTTAAAAATTCCTGATAATATTCTTAAAGTGATGAAACCGGCAATAAAGAAAGCACTAAAATATACTGTGATAAATATAATGCTTATTAAACTTTTGGTAATGTTTTGCCTATTTTATGCTATCATAAAAAATATAAAAAGTAATTTAAAAATTCCTTTTGAAATTGAAATAACTTTTTAGAAAAGTAAACACACATATATATAGTATATAGAGAAAGCGAGAGAAGCATCAAAATAAGAATATAATATTATATAATTTAAAATAATAAAAAAATGAGAGCAAAAAAACGCATGAAATGTAAAATATAAGAGTTTCTCTCAAATCACATAATGATCGATCTGTTTTTATGATCTCGATATTGGCATCATTAGATGTTTGGATCCCCACTCAATTACACACATATAATGGCACTTTTTGAACTATTATCGCACCATATTTACAGATTGTTCACTTAAAATATCTTTTCGTAGCTTTAAGAGAAAAAATAATAAAGAATTTCATCATGAGTCGCACCCAAATTTAATAGTTTGATAGCATGTATATGTTATACGAATAGACCGGTGCATTATAATCAGCCCCCATCTTTAAGATATGGCACCCCTCAACCCCTATTATGATTACCCCTTGTATTATTGCCTTAATATGATAACCACCCCCACGGAGAGATACACCTCTTAAAGAACTTACACTTAGATTTCCTAATAAATCTCTTTCAATTTAGTATTTAGTTATGCTATAATGGTATAGCCATAGTGAAAATAGGTAGAGTAGGGCAAGTTCGGCCAATGCACTGAAAAAGTCCAACAAAGTGTTTTATATTCCTCGCCCTTTGCATCACATAGAAGAATGCAGAAATGAAATTAATTTTCAATCTTTGGAACTGTGTTTAGTTTTTTCTAAACGCGAGCAACGCTTTAAATGCTATCAAATTGTTATCTCAACAAAAGACACAACAAACGACTGTTTTATTAACTTTCCTCACGAAATGAAAGTTATTTATATCTATACTGTAAATGAGAATAAGTAAGTGACATGTTTATCTCTTTTTTTACATTTATCTTCAGTTAATACGGAATAACTTTTTTCGAGTATAAATTATTACACCAGTAATAACTAATATATTTTTATACTCCAACACATTTCAGGAAAAAACAATTTTATCATAGATTGCAATCCCAGATGAGAATAAACATTTTTTTGAATGGATTCAGCAATAAAATGCGTTTAGTCTATTGAGTTTATAGCTTAACTGGAGATAAAATGCAAAATCATGTCAGTCTCATTACCCTATACTATCCTTGACCCCACCAAATCGTGTGAATAGGTAGTGATTACATGTGAGATACAGACTCGCAACACTAGTTCGACCAATTAGTTATTACTGCATTGAATAATTACTGGGATTATCTTACATACATAATTTCTAGGTTTGCTCAGTATTTCTGGTCTAAGATGCAAGACGTAAACAGCAATACAAGCTAAAAACTAGGATCATATACGGTATTGTTGTGCGCCTTTTTGCAAACAGTTTACTTGTCATGATTTTGTTGAACGCTTTAAAGGATAACTTACAACTAACTCTTATAACAAACAGTTATAATATTAATACCCGGAAGTTGAACTAATGTATGATATATATCAATGCAGAGAATCTGCTTTTTCCTGATTTAGTTTTGACGAGTATTAATACTTTTAAAAGCATATACGAATATACAAACAGCAAACACACAAAACTCAAACTTTTGCTTCGCATGTGATGAGCAGAACAAAGTTATAACTTATAAGTTTTTTCTTCCAGTGTTAACATAATAATAATATCTCAGTTAGATTTCTACTGCGAATAACTAATGATTACTCTTTTTTAGTTGGACGCAATTACAATAGGAAGGGCAACGCTATCATCTTTTTACGTTTATTTTAGAAACCATTATTATTATTAATAATAATAGTTGTGATAATTTACTATTTGCAAAACTAGTAGACAGCGTAAAATTAAACTGTAAACCATTTAATGATGTATATTATGATTTGTATTATGTAAACATCACAACGAGAGAGAGAAAAGAATAAAATAACTTACCTATAATTGCGTGAACTCGAACCGACAGTTGAGTTCGTAATATCACTGCATTCTTGCGGCTGAAACGTAAAAAATAAATATAACGTTTATATTGTTAATCATATTTTCCGAAAATCATATTTTAAAATAACTACTGCTACAGTTATAAAACGCGCACAAATTTGCTTAATTTAATTTTAAAAATTTATGTTTTCCGTTTAAATTTTCAAGTAAAAGTTTTTTAACTAAACTTTTACGTTGAATTAAGAATACATTAATGCAGTTAATAACCCCTAAATACTTCAAAAACTCTTTTAAATGTTTTATATGCTGGTTTTTTTTTTGTTCGTGCATTACGAGCTAATCAAATGTTTCATTAAATGGTATTTAATGTTTCATTAGTGATGTTACATAATTTAAGTGTACGTTTTCGTTATTGTATTTTATGCGCAAATCAATTTGAAAAGTCTCTTTCAAATCAATTTTTATCTAATAATTTTTAAGATGAAAACTTTATAATGAATAACATTATGATACTAATAGACAGATATGACATGAGAAATTTGAATTTTTACTTTTGATTTGAAATTTTCCATTGAAAGCATCAAAAAAGTGAAGTTCAATTTAGCACATATATACTACATATCTAATTTTTTGGTGGTTTCGTAGGTTTATAGCAAAACTAGTGGAACTAGTGGGTCAAGTTTTTATGAAATTTGAAAGTAATTTTGAGAGAGATTTTATGTTTCAAAATTCTTTCTTGCAAATCGTCAAGACTTAATAATTCTCTACTTCACCGACTGATAATTCGATAGAAATACTAAAGTAAAAATCACTAGGAGGTAGAGATCACTAAAAAAGTTGAAAAGCAACTCATGCAACAACGAATTTTATTGTTAGCGAAAAAAATTTCTTTAACATAAAAAGGATGGCTGAACAAGAAATAGGATCTAATACTTGCCGCGTTAAGTCCCAAAAACTCAAAGACCGACATTGAAATCTCGTGAGGAATAGAAAATTTTATTAAATAACAGAGAAAAGAGAAGAAAAAGTTAACAGTTTTGTGTGTCAGCTGACTATTATGTATAATAAATGCGAGTTTTAATGAAAGTACAAGTATTAACTTTTTTTCAAAAGTTTGTTAAACGATTAGAATAAGATATTATATGGTAGTTTTGAAAATACGAAAAATATGGTTACGGATTGTTAATGCAATTTTGGTTTGTATAGGATTTGATAGTTCGTACACTTATTCTACACTTTATACACATTATACACTTTAGATCGAACCATCTAACAGTGAGTACATTGAATACAGTGTTGATTGTGCCTCAGAGCTGATGCATGAAAACACGCAACACTTAGCACGATAATGAAAGTGGAATTGCAATTCCGATTCTCATTGTGAATTGTGACTTGTGATTCCTATAGAGAGTATGGAGACTATCGAGACTATGGAGACTGTTGGACGAGAAAACGAAAAATAGAAAACATGATGAGATGATGGTATGCGTACATGTGAAATGTATTGATGTTACGCCAGTGGATGTGATGTGTGGTGCGGTGTGTGAGTGTGTGAGTGTGTGTGTGTGTGTGTGTGTGTGGAGTGCGGTGTGATGAACCAGAGAGACAATGCACACATTCCAGGCATTGCGAGGTGTGTGTGAGTGAATGTGTACGTGAGTGTGTGTGTGTATCACAAAAAAGTATGTAATTTGCGCCGACATAATGCCAGAAAAAACAAGAGCATAGTAAACCAATTAGTAACCCCATATAAACAAGTGATCAATGCCCTAAGCTATAAGCTATGAGCTATGGAGCTATGAGTAACTGAAAGCTTTCATGACAAATACAATACAAATCAAGACAATCATTTTTTCTGGCTGTGATGTATAACAATGTGAAATAAGAGAAACGCAACACAAATTGTTTTTCTTTTTTTCAAAATTAAATTAAAGTAACTTATATAACAGACTAAAGAATCAGTGATGGTTTCGGGCAAATCTATCATTATTTAATGATATGAAGATTTGTTTGATATATCGTCTCATTTGCACACAATCCGTGTTTGTTTGAATAAATGCCAAACAGTTTTTCATTGAATATGAATTATTGAAAAAAGATAGATATTGTAATTATTAAATCATACTATAATCAAAATGATAACAAAATAGAAAATTGAAAGTTATTGAAATAAAAAAAGTATTTTATATCACAAGAATATCAAAAGTATAATATAATGCATATTAGAATTAGAAAAAAATATCGGTTTGGCATCCAAGGGTGAAACTGTTGCTCCATAAAGTAGGAAAGCGTGCCTAATGTGGCATTGAATACGCGTATACGTAAAAACGCATTCTCAACAAAATCATTATTAACACCATTATTATGTATAGATATTTTAGTTGAAATACTGAAGAATAATATAAAAAATTAACAATATAATATTTCATTGTTTTGATCCATATCAACACTAAAATTAAATCTTTATTATAAAAATTTTCCTCTAAGAACGTGTTAATACGCAAAATAACGCAATGCAAAAATTTTTTATTGATAAATCCTTTTTAAAACTATGTTTTCATTTTCAACTAAAATTTTAATTTCAAAATAATGCCTTTATGCATAAACAAAAAAAATTACGAATTTTTCTTAAAATACAGTAGGTTTGCCACAAAACTTATAAATTTTTTAGTATTCGGTAATAAATGCTAATTTTTAAACTCTAAGAACTTAATTGGAGATAATGAAAAGGTTATAAAACATTTTTTCTATATTGATATAAAATAAGCTAATTTTGACACTTAAATTTAGCATTTTATATGCAGTTAAAAGCTATGATCAATTTAAAGAAAAAAATTAATCACAATTGAAAATTAAATAATTTCTAATTGGGTCAAAAGAGTTTAAGGTGTGCTCACTTCTTAAGGGGATATTGCCTTCAAAATACAAATACCATGTCCGACCTTCGCGTTTGACAAAACAATACTCATTTAGCAATAAGCTTTCGGCTAACAATCTTTATTTTTTTAAAATGCAATTCCAAAATTAATTTAACATTTTTAAGCAAGAATTTGAAATATCACAGTCAAAAAATCCTATCAATAAGTTTATATAAACTCCACCTTTTAATAATACGCCAAAAAGTAAAAACTTTTTTCGATTAAATCTAATAAATTAATATTTTTATTAGTTTTGTTTTTTTCGTATCCCTTTCTAAGATACTGATACAGTGATTCGCATAAATTAATTAATTCATTAAACTGCACACCACTTAGTGGATTGCCTTTTATATAATAAGACATTGGATTACATTTTAGTACAAACTTCTTCGCTAATTACAACTTATTTTGTTAAATAAAATTATTATTAAACCAAAAGGAAAGTGAAATCAAAAATATTTTATTTAAATTTATTTGCGAAACTATTTGTTATGAGCTAAATGAGAGCAATATTAATGTGGGCAAACTAGATATTGGCATTAAATATACATACATACGTTTAGTTTAAAAATATGAAATATTATTAAGTTAAAAGTTAACTCAAATACACTGATAAATCATAAGTTAGCGGTAGTATCGAAAAACGGTTGGAAAAAACTTCAAACCAACGGTTTTAGAAATTTATCAATTTTATGCTTCAATGTAGTGCCTGTTACAAGATATGTAATGCCGTTAATGCCTGACTTACGTAACTACAAATTTAGACCAAATATTTTATCAAATACTTAATAATATATCATTAATACGATAATGCAATTAAACCTAGATATTGATGCTAAGCTATAATAAGAAGTTATGTTTGTAATACAGTTTACTATAACTGTAAACTCGTTTTGTTTCAACAAATTCTGTATTTTTTAGAAATAGATCTATCCATACGATATCAATATTCATTATTCATCTACAGCTGTAATTTCCTAACTTTTATTATTTGTTGTGCAACAAACAATCAATATTATAGATTTATTTTAAGACAAACAAAATTATTAAATTACAAATAGTTTTATAAAAAGATTCTCAAATTATTCTTTATAATTAATGTACGATATAAAAATAAATTTTAGTAATTATATGTTCCATTTTTTCAATTCAGAATCTGATCTTATTGTCGAGAAATTAGTAAAATTCTAAACTGATGTTTCGATTTAAATCAGTGCAAAATTTGTTTCTATTGTTTGTTTGTCATAAATCACACCTATATTTAAGATAACAAATGACCGTTTTTTATTCAAAAACCTATCTTTACTTATCTATTATTTAATGGGTTCTATTATTAGTTACACTTAAATTTAGTCGAATTGTTTTCTCAGAAGTGTTCCCATTTTAACGTTTTTCCTCTCAATTATCGCCCAATTTGACCCCTCTTTCAATTTAAAAAACACGATTTCTAAATACACACCACTCTCTCCCTCTCTCCTCCTTTTTCTCCAAAAAATTTTTCTTTAATTCATTCATTAATTATTAATTTATTTAAATATCTTTTAATTCACTTTTAGTTTGTTTTTTCATGCGGTTATTTAGTGTTTCCTTTATTCAGCATACGTTTGCATACGTTTGCTTCCCTGATCATATCTAGCTGTAACCAACAAGACATACAACGCAGATATCCCTTACAATTGCTCAGTTATATAAATAAAATTATTAAAACCAAATTACATAAATTGAATTAATTAGTAAAATAATTCGTTCTGAATAGTAATTATAATGATATAAAACATCCACAGATTAAATACTAATTTAATAAAGAGTAGCTAAAGTGTTAGTGATATGATTTTCCGTCTCTATTAAAATTTTGAATGAGGATCTAATTCTTAAGTCTTTACAATGAGAATCCAAAAACCTCATAGTGAAACCTCGATAATAAAATATTAGCATATGCCACTCAAAATGCTTAAAAAATTCAATTTACTTTTTCTTTAGTATAAGCGGGTTAAATGCGGGTTAAAAATTTTAAATGAAAAATTCTAGTTCTAAATTTTTGATGCAAATTTGCAACTTAGAATCAAAACATTCTTTAAATTTAAATACTAAAAGTTTTTTTGTTGAGGTTCAATCTTCTCTTCACTAGATTTCAACTGAATTAGAGAAAATCAAATTTAACAAAAAATTCATTATAAGCTTAATTACTCAATGTTGCACAGGTATTGTCGATTAGTTTGAAATATTTTAGAATATATTGTACTGCACTCTCTTATTCTGATAATGGATTGAATTACGTTGAAGGCACTGACGTGTAAATACAATGAAACACATAATCCCTCACTGCTATGGTTAGTGTTATAACGAGTAAACTAAGTTATGATTATAAATCATAGGGCTGTCCAGCTGTCCATAGGGTGTATTTAAATGTTTGCTATGTGGTATCCAAATCAAACTTCATAGATGCTCGTAAATTTTTAAGCAAAATTAAGTGCCCGCAAGAAAATTTGTATTTGTAAATAAGTGACCACCAAAGCACTAAAGCAGTAATAGTAACAGCTGCCACATCAGGACTTTGGCCAAACCTCGTCATGATTCTCCAGTATTGAATTTCTTTTAATCACACTGTAAATCTTTGTGCAAAACGAAGTATAGAGAATGAGACTTCCAAACTAAAGTTTTAGCTTATCAAACAATCTTTTCTGGCATTTTTGAACTCAACGGAACTTAAGTGAAAACAAAAGCAAGAAGAAATTTGCTTGTTTTAGAAAATTGTTGATTATTTTTAAAAATTATTGGAATTTTTAAAAATTATTTGAAAGCCACTATTTAGTAATCCATTAGTTAAGCGCACAAATGATTTATCTTAACACGCATTTGCTATTATTGTATTAATTTCAAAGTCAATGAAAACTTTTGACAAAGAGAAAGTGTTAGGAAAGAATTTTGTCATTGTTGAGGAAATTGGTAAAAATGATCGCTAACTTTCTATTGATAATTGAACAATATATTTACTTTAACAGTATATTCACGTTAAAATATATTTGAATTTATTTGCGAAGATTAAAAATTCCAAGTCTTTGGTATTGAAATTATGTTTAAATAGTTTTATCAATTATAGATTAGAAGTGTAAATCGGTTAAAAATAACCTTCATTTTATAACAACTGGTTTTGTTTAAAGATTTAATTATCATTGCTTACTGTTAAATATTTTAATGTATTGAATTTAATTTAGGAGTTGCCGCTCCTATTGCTAATGTGGGAAAATAAGGCATTTATTTGACTAAAATATTTTTACACAACTTTATTTAATTAATACAATAATATGAAAATTTAATACGATTTCTAAAAGACGATCAGACTTTTCCGACTTTTTTATACTTAAATAAACTTTTGGAATTAAAAATATTTGAATTAATTAACACATTACATATAAAATTAAACCAATTTTAGTCTCTGAAAACGATGTTTTTAACATTTTCCGGATTATTCACGAATAATAGAAATAAAATTGTAGATCAAAATGTGGAGTTTAAAGTGTCTTTTATACATTCTATTTTTGGGAAAAAATTAGCATTTTTGTAAAATATTGATTTTAAGATAAAGCCGTTAAGTTCACCTTTAAATTTCGGGGAATTTCATAAAATAAATCCCGACTTAATAGCCTAAGACGCGTGTATAAAACTGATTTTTACTTATAAAATTTTCCGAAAATGTCAGAAAACTTCAAAAAAATTAGTTTTATTCCAAATTTGAGACCGAAATTCGATATTTTATTTCCAAAAAGTGAAGACTCTCATGATTTAATATAGATCTGCGTATTTATAATTCTGGATTATTTAAGTTATCAATATTGTGTAATAAACATGCAATAAGTGTGAGAGTCGTTGCATATCAAACCTTAGATGAATCATCATTTAATGAATACATTTTTACTTTTTTCTATTTTGTTTTTTAGTTTACAGTAAGAAAATTTACTATGAATTTAATTAAATTGTTATTATTTCATTAGTTTAAAGTCTTGATTTATTTCTTATAAATATGCTACTCATTTATAAGTGAATAATTATTTTTATAAAAAAGATAATGTCTGACAGTCTGACTAAATCTGCATTTTTCTCTCATTGTCTGCTTGTTCTTAACAATCATAAAATCGCGAATATTTTTTTAGCTTTTATTGATTTATCTGACAGTTAGATAAAAAAACAAAATTTCAAATCTTCACAATACTCTAAATAAACAATGACAAAATTTTGGCATAAATTCATCCAAAACTAATTTCAAAGTACATATTTACTATATTTTAATTAATTCATGAAAAGATTATTATAAATTTATGTCGAGACAATTGGATAGATTAAAAAAACATGAATTGCATAAATAGCTTGAAATAATTTTTTTAAAATAGAAGTTAGTTTATGAAATTTCAAGTTTAAGCGGATGTCTCATCTTATCTCCGATCCAAATGTAAATTAGAATTAATGCAATAATGTTAAGGTTTAAAATGTCTGAGGAATTAGTCGCAGCGATACACCAAATGGTTTTTCTGAATCGAAAAAATTTCATTAAAAAATACGTGTTGACTCGGATGTGAGTGAATCATCATTTTGTGAGTAACGAAACTGTGTCATAACTATTTTTATTAATATTTTCCACGGAATATATGAAAACTGTTGAAAACTTAGTATATAAAGTTCAAACTAAATTGACAGCTTTAATGAGCTCATTTTGTTTTTAATTTTTCCCGTAGAATTAAAATAACGAAAAATTGAAAACCTCATAAAATACTAAACTTTTTTGTTATGTGCGAAAGCAGCTATTTTGATCATCTCAAATAGTTGACACTTAAAAGTATGCCTTATTTTTGCGGTTTGCACCTACAAAACAACCTTATTTTTTAGTGTTGTTATTTCCTAGTGTGTTCTGGAGTCTATGATTCAGACGAGAATTTTTTTTGGAAAATACAGCAAATTTAGCGCTGTATACAGTATGATCTCATATTCTCCGCTAAATATTAACATATAATCTTGTTCTGTATCTTCCCATTTTGGACAAGATAGTGTCCCCATTAATTACAGGCTTAACTTCCGATGTCAATCCGCGAAAATATTTCGCTTATTGCTAATTACCGGAACGGGTCTGAATACGATAGGATATATTCATACTGTGTTGACCTTTATCTCAAATCTATACGCTGAATGATGCATATGTTTTCGCTTTTCAATAACAATGATTATATTATTTTATTGTATTATGTGTGACATTTATTCTTCTATATTAATAGGAAAAAATCAATACAATTGCATAAATTCTATTACCGATTGGATGTTGAAAACTAAAACAAATTTAGGTGTATATACAGTAAATGAACAAAAAATAAAAATTTTGATTTAATAACAAAAACTTGTATTAAAATAATAAAAATAAATATTTTAAAGCAATGCCATTTTAATGAATAATAAATGTAAATTTAATTTTGAAAAATTATGAAATAATGTTAAAATTTAAATACAGAAATATTAGTTATGGTGTGCTTAAATTGAATTACACTGATTTTTCGCTAAATATGCATACAATGTATAGAAATGTTTCCGAAACAACAACGAAAAACAACAAAAGAGCGTAACTAAATAGAAAATGCGCTTTTAATTAGAAAATAACTTACTTTGAAGTAAATCCTTCGAATTCCTCAGATTGTTCATCGATTGTTGCCTCCAAATCGAGATAATTAGCGTAATCACATTCGTTATTATCATTGCCATACTTATATAATTGTAACGCACAATCGTCGAGCTATAGTCACAATTAAACAAACAAAATAAGTTAATAATAACAAAAACAAATAACAAGAAGAATAAAAAGTGGCGTAAATTTTTATTAAATTTTTGTGTAAAAACTTGGCGGAAATAATGAGTACAAAATTGAATAGTAAAAGTAGAATTTTGATTAAAAATAAGCGTAAATCACAGACAATAAAACGCTAAAAAGTTACAATAGTACTCTTAAATAACTCATTCGTGCGTTAAAATGGTACCTGTTTTAAGAGATTTACAAGTTATGTAAATACAAGTAGATTTCGCAGTAAAAGCTCGTCATAATTGTTATGCTAATTAGAGACAACTTTAACTATGTTTTGTGTGTACTGTTTAGACAATAATATAAACATTCGTTTAACATAAGTCATTAACTTTTAAAAAAATACAATTAACTTAGTATGACACTAATCTAATACTTTATAGCTCACAGTAAAATAATAATAAGGCATTTTGTCTAAAAAAGGAATTATTGTTTAACGAAAAATGGTTTAAGATTAGCGATTAAAACTGGCTCAACACGAACACAGAACACAGAACACACTCTAAAGTAAACAATTATTTAAATTGTTTGCATAAAAATATCGTTTTGTTATGACTTATTTTTATAGTTAGTTATATAATCAAAAAAAAGAAAAACTAAAATAGAACTGAAAATTGTTACAACAAAACGATGTGTTAAAATATCTATATCTTATTTGAACACAACATAACCGTTTATGAACACTAAAAATGTTTTTTGTTTATGATATCAAATTAGTTTATCATTTTGTACGTACAGCACAACAACACAATTTATCTTCACATTATATCAGATTCGCTTACAAAATATAACATAATAGTTTGCCATTGTTTTGGCAATTTTAAAACGTGTAAACTATAAAGACATGAAAAGTCTGAAATATCAAAATATAATCAGCAAAAAAAGTTTTTTTTTCTGATTATAAAAGCTTAATAAGTATGCATAACATTCGGTTTAAACTGTGTTAACGCAAAAATTATATTCAAAAATGATTTGGGAGGAAATAAATTGCACAACACGTCTAGTTTACTCAAACAAATTTTCTGTTTTTACGATATTATAGCTTACAATATTTAAATAGGAATTTGTTTTTTATTGACAGACAACATGATAATGACAATATATGAGTAGCTAATTATTCATATGTGCTGATTCTATTCAATTGCAATGAGTTGCGCACTCAAACACTGAAACAGAAATAAAATAAGTGAAAAGCATTAAAACATTTGTGTTTAAGAAATATGTCAAATATTGGTATAGATTTGAAAAAAGAATGTGTTATTCGGTTAGTTTGCATTCGGTTTAATCATTTATCGACTTTGTATTATTGACTCAAAGGGAGCGCATAATTCACTAACAGTGAACACTAAACACTGAACAGTGAACAGTGAACACTAAACAGAAAACATCTGATAAGCCATTATATTTGAATTTCATTTTTACAGTTTCTGCGATTCTAACTGTAAATAATGGAAACGTCTAAAAGAGTAGTCTTAAAACATTCTAATAGCTGTCAAATTGATTGTAGTCACTGTTTAGTACAGTAAATGCATTAAATTGCTGGAAAGTTTAAAGTCCCGGAAAGCAAACGGCTATGAAAGCTAAAGGCAACGTCCCATCGTTTCAGCCCAATAAAACATATAGCAATGCATAAGATGTGCGTTCATTTAGTTTGCATTATAATATTTGCAATCTTCGATTCCATTGATTCTAGTTATCCCTCAGGCAAAGGGCGTCTACAAGAAAGGGAGTCAGCGGTCTTTGCCCAAAACTGACTTTACAACACTACAACCGGTCAACCAGTTTGTGGAATCCCTTATTATATCGGTATCTTTCACTGCAAGTGAATGCAATGCAAAAATGTCGACACAGCGACAAAGTTATTAACATTTTTATAGTTTGCTTCAATTATTACAGTATACTATTCATAAGTTTGGTATACTGTACTGTATTTTCAAGTTTTTTAATCTAATATTAAGCTATTTCTTATTTACATATAAATATTATTAAAAATATTTTAAAAAATCGCGACACTTATTGGTCTAAATATAATGCGTTTGATGCGTTTTGCGATACAAACAAAGTGGAAGTGACACACACTTAAGTGCGTTTTGATACGCCAACGGCAACATAAGCCAACATAAAGCATATAAGCATATAAGCACAAAGCACAACGAGCTTATAGCCGAATCAGTTATGGCACTGACTCGAGGCAATATAACTCTGCAGTGCTAACTCAAAGCCTGTCTATCAATGCAAACTTTCGTTCTTTCACACAATCACATGAAGAGAAGTGCAACGAAAAAATATTTTTTTCGGCTACTATGTTAGCGCTATTATGTTACCACCAAAATTCACAAACATTCTCCTACTTTATGATAATTACATAACTCACCTTAATTTATCAATTTATTTTTAATTACTAGTATTATTATGGTTCGAAAATAAAGCACAAATCGAACGTACACTCACTCGTCAGTGTAATATACAGTATGTTTAACTCACTTAATATTTCTTTTAAAAAACTTTTGACAACACCTGATGATAGCATGTGTAATGGAAGAGAAAGAAGAAGGAAATAAAAAAAGAGGCTCTGCTTGTCATTGAACTGTTATTACATTGCAGTGCCTTTTTTTAAATATAAGAATTTATATTATTTCCAAAATTATTATTAAATTAAAAATATAACGTTTGTTTAAATCTAAATATAAATAAGGCATATATTTAGCTATATTTGGCATTATTCAGTAATTAGACGGCTATAATAACAATGAGTAATTTTTTCGAGCATAGCATAGACGCGAATATAAACAAAAGAATGGTATTCGCAGACAAAGAATAAGTTCGGTACAAAAGCCAAACAATTTTTTAATTATAAGCTATTTTTTAGGCGCATTAACTGTGAGAATACTTGCGAATGAATACATATTATAAAAATAGGCATTCATTGGCTGTATTAATGTTTTAGTAGTTCAAGTCCGCGATAAGTTGTGAAAAGTATGCGAACGGTTGAACAGTTGGTTATTTATATTTTTTGTTGTTGCCTTAGCATAGTTTACAACAAAGAGATAAGAAAAGTATTTCGTTTGTGACATATGGCTTACGATTAGAATAACAATAATTATTATTCCCTTAACGTGTAATTTAACCATAAATTACTCGCGATATCATGGTTAGGCAGAAATTAGCAAATTCTTTGAGAATGATTGCGTAAAAGTTTGCGTTCACTTACTCTATGAGGTGCTTTTAACAGTCGATGAATGGCTGCGATTTGATTAATTAATGGTATGTTCACGTTAAACGTATAGAAAGGTGGACGCGATGGTTCGGGAAACTGTGTACACGCACCAAATGGGTCGATATCATTGAGATATTGCACTTTACAAGTTAATGTTAATGTTGTTGTCATTATAACTGATATTCTATTACGAATAGTAATGTAACACCAATACAACCATACAAACAATAAGAAACTAAATCATATATACATATAAATTATTTATATGTGTATATATTCTCATAAATAAATACAGTATTTGTAATCAACGGCCAAATACTTTTAACGAACTGTTAAAATTAAAATATAATATAATTTTTGTTGTTTGAATTACGTTCGGTATTAAGTAAGGCGTACAGCAAATAGTTTTAAAAAAGTTGTTTTTATCATTTGAGAGAGAGATATGTCACTTTTTGAAACGTAAAATACTCATATAATAGTGAACTTTGGTACCTCAACACAACACACTATACGGCACTAACTGTTGTACTCCACAATCCAAAGCGTGCAAACTGGAAATAAAAATTTAAAGGAGTTGTTTTTCCACAGACATCCTCTAACAAGTACGCTAAACAAGAAATTACATTCTATCGTAAAATTTGTTATTGCCTTAATGCGCATGTACTGTACGATAACTAACTTAACTAACTTTTCATTTAACAATTACAGTACTTTTATTTGGAAAATACACTCTAGTGATTCACTTTTTTTCGAATCCAAATATTTCCCTCGTTTTTTATTTGCGCAATCCATTGATTTATTTTAATTTGGCACAAATATTTCAGTAATCTGTGTGATTTTTTTGGTGGGAATTAGAAATATGTCCCCAACTTCATAAAAATTAATTAAACTCTCATTAACTTTATTGTTTAGTACTGCTAACTGCTACTAATTCTCTCTCTCGCCTTACTGTCTACTGTCTCCCATTTACTTCACTCATTCTTTATGGATTATTGCAATTTTTCAAAGAGAAAGTTAGGTTATGACTGAAATTAATGAGATAATGCATTAATAGAGTTGCGAGTATCGCGTAATTTATATTTTATATTTAAAGATAATTAATTTTTTATACGCTATAAATTTCAGATCTCATATAATACTTGAAGATTATAATTCTATTGGATGTCTAAGAAACACATTATCGCTCTTGTTCTCCGCTTTATTGACGTAATATAAACTTTAATTTTTTTCGTTGTTATTCATGCACCCATTAATTCGAAGTTTTCTTATATAAAATATTACAACAGTGATCCCGAAAAAATTTTCCAAAATAAAATAAGAATTCATATTTTTATGGTTTTTGGCTATTAGCTAACTAACTAAAACGTAACCTTTTTTGATGCAAAATTTTTATGATAAAATACACGGAAACTGATGCAGATAAGATTAAACCAAGTAAATATATATCAACGCATTTTTTTGCTTAAAATTTATTAAAGGGCAACATTTTTAATAATTATTAATTATTTTTGCGAGTAAAATAATTTTTTTTGGAAAAAATTATAAAACTGCGCGTTTTCTTTTAAAAAATTATTATACGCATAAAAATTAAAGCTAAAGCTATGAATTCATATTATTTTTTTTGGTCATCGATAATATTATTGATAATTTATAAAGTACTTATAAAACTGATATATACAATAAGGGTTATTATAGTTTTTATAGTACCGATCATTGAATATATATCTATAATTAAAATTTTTAATTTCTTTCTCGCCTTTTGTATAAGATTTATTGATAGACCTCAATACCAATACGTTTTTTAGAGCGGGATTAAAGATTCTTTTGATTTTTATAACCATTTTCTTTTTTGATAGCAAAGATTTATTGAAGCATTGATATCGCAGATGTTACGCATTGATTAAAGAATGTTTCGTGTAATTTGTCGATACATTTCATTATTATGAAACAAAAGCAAATCTAATATACGTAATAAAAAAGTATTACAAAAGTAAAAAAGGAATAATTTTTCTCCTAATCCTAAGCCTTGTCGTTTCGTTTTAAGGGTTCTTTTTAGAGTCTTAGAGAAATAAAATATTTCAATTTAAAAGTTGAAAGAAATTTAAATTTATTCAATAAACTGAATGTCAGACACAACACGAGGTAAAGTAAGAAATTAATTTTAATCCAATCGTTACACACCACTAGCAAAAAATAACTCAACAATATTAGGCTTATTTAGTATATATTTTTTATGCAGTATTTTATATTTTTATATCGCTTTAATTTAGTTTCGTTACACAACATAATTAATTATAAGAAAGTAGTTAAATAGAAAAAAATAATTCTAATTAAAATTAATTGAATTTAAATAATTAAGTTGGAAAATAAATTGAAAGTATTATTTCGCTAAACTGCAGAACAATGAGAATCTTAATTATATAATACTTAAAATCTAATTCAATAATAGAGTTGTAAAACCAATAGAGCCCTTTGTTTTCGAATTACGTTTCGCTGCACTCGAATAATAATCAGATTATAAAACTTTTATATTATATATATTCAGACGATTACTTATCAGATACAGTAGTGATGCATGAAAAAAATCACGTCAATGTATAACATACCTATCTATCATTCTTTAATTAGTTAAAAACCATAATTTTTTGGTTTGTTTTGGTTAAAAGTAATTTATCCTAAAACTCTAAATTGAAATTTTCTTTTGTATAAAGATATTGAATATTTAATAAATATTTTATCTCATAATTTAATGTCAAATAATTATTAAGAAAAACGAATATAAATTTATTAATTTGCATTGCATTAATTAAACGCAAGAAAGTTTAATTAATTATAAGAAACAAAATCAGTTGGAATGAAAAATAAGGGAAAACAAAATCGAAAATGACATATTTATGAAATTACCATAAATTAATAATAAATAAAAATATTTCGGAAAAAATTCTAAATTCAATAATAATTAAACATTTGAAAGCAAGAATTGTGTTAGATTTTTAAGTCGCTCTCAATATGACAATATTTATCATAATCATCGATACACTCGGTATTTAAAATGTATTTATTTTATTTATTTTTGCTGCGCAAAACATCCTGTATGTTCGTTGACATCAATAAATATCTGTAAAAATTTCATCTTTCAATATATAGTTTTACATTTTATCGGCCCATATTTTTTTCAAAATTAGTCTGCGTTTCCCAATTCTTTTAGAGATATTGCTTTAATCTCGACAAAAAAACGGTTTCGACAGATTTTGATAAATTTTAAAATTGAATTTAAATTTGTTTTTTAAAAAATTTATGCTCATTAATCATAACAATATAAACAAAATAAGGTTTTAATGTAAATAACTGAAAGTATTTTTAAAAGATTAAACTTACATAAAAATTTTGCGTATAGTTTTGGTTCCTTAGATTAATAACTTTTGTAAAATACGTAAATAAAATAAAACTTAAGCCTTAATTATTAAGATTAAACCTCCATTATAGCAGAACCATTCGAATTTCTAATTACCTAAAGGTTTACTGATTGTGTTAATTAAACAGTCAATTATAACTATTTTTTTAAATCACTGCAATAATTATTCTATATTTTTCGGAATTAATTGGAGTAATTATATTCTAGCATTAGTTTCTTCGCTTATAATATAAATAAAAATAAAACTAGAATTTACATTGAGCTCAATAAGTTCACTAATATTTGTCTTCGTTATAAAGAATTAATATTTGGGCAAAACTACAATTCTTGGGCTTAATTCTAAAAATGTTAACTAAGAAAATAAACTTTTAATAAACTATTAATACAAGAATAGTGAGAAAATAACATCATATCTCAAGGGTATCTAAGAGTCATTCAGATTTTCGCCAAAATCCTGTGTCAACTTTTTTAGTTTATCCTAAAAAATCAGATATTAAGTACTATTCACCATACTATGTAAATAGGAAATACGGGAAAACAGTTGAAAACTTGTTGCTGCACATTCAATACAAATATCTAATGCTGGCATTTAATTAAAACGATAAAACATAATTGCTTGGAATGTTTAAGTGATTATCTTGTTTCGTTTCGGAATATCTATTAGAAGTGCTATAAATTGGTATATAATTTGAAATTTATTATCCGGTAATTGGATAGATATGATAATTTCTACCGCAAAATATTTAGCGCAAATATTGTTTGACATTTTCGCGCACTTATTAATAATAACATAGTATGACAACATCGCGCTTAAAATAGTTTTTTTAAGTTTCCGGATCTTTAAAGACTTTGCGCAGAAAAAATAAAGGCTTTTATCTACTGTTTCCATGCTATATAAACATCTATTTAAAAAAACACAGTCAACTTTTTAAAAAAAATTATACACACGTGAAGTTAAGTTAAACACTTTAATTGAGATTAATGCCACTGAGCTTTGAGAATATGAATATATAATTAAATCAAATTTGTTTTTATTTTAATTTAGATAATAAAGTTAGAATGCTTTAATTGCAGTTTATATTAAACCATCAAAAATTACAGAACATATAGAATTTTGGTATTATTATCTTTTCAAATGCTTTATTCAAAAATATATGCAATTTTGAATTTTTTAAATTATTGCCTGAACGAAATTAAGTTAAGGCTACTCTAAATCTAATTCTGATCTAAATCTGGATGTGTTGATCTAAAATATTAAAATTAAACTAACACTAAGTTGACTGTAGTTTTACGTTTACAGTGTTGGGAAAAAGTGTGTCACTCGACATTTGCCAACAAAAAATCATCTATTATTACTACGATACAGTTGGGTTGGTTGGGTGTTGTCCCACACCCGAAATTGTTTACAAAATTTCGTTTAATTTCAAATTTATAGTTTAAATTCGGATATTTCTTTTGCCGGCAAAAATTTCAAATTAATAAATATTTAATGAACGCTTTGGCACTTCACAATCCTTTGGTTAACTCTTGTAAGCTAATATAAGTCAAATAATAAATTTATGATATATATCATTACCCGAAATTTATTACAGCGTAAGGCATTACTCACACTCAGTCACTAAAATTATATCTGAGATTATAGCAAAAAATCAGATGCACTTAAATTTATATTATTTTAGAATAACTTTTTATAAACTTTTAATCACCCAAACTTAAAGATGAAGAAATTTGTCTTTCAGCACATTTCAAAACCTTGGATCTGAACTCTATTAATCCAATAGACAAAAATGCAAAGACTTAGACGTTTCCATGAACTCCTTTACTGTGCGATAGCATATATTTTTATTCTTCATAAAAACTAGATTTTTGAAGCAAAATAAAAATTTTAAATCAATTTGCTATTAATTATTTTAATTCTACATAAGACCCAAACCCGGTCGGAATATCATTCATTCGAAAGAAAAAACACTAAATAAAATTAATCTCTACGTCATTTCTAATCGATTTTTTAAACTTATGTGATTCAAAATATAATTATGTTAATCGTGTAAATGAATGAATAAAAATTAGTAATTTGATAAATTTTAAATATTTATACTCATCGTCTATTTATATCGAAATTCTATACTGTATATAAAGTAAGATTCGATTTTACCAACATTTTTAAATCCTGACCATAAGTCCTATTTTTCATGTCAAAACCTATGTCCACATGATAAACACCCGAGAAAATTAGGCACTTATACAAGTGGGAGGTTAAAAATTTAGGTATCGGTAATTATTGTTTATTAAAGTATTAAATTTCAAAATATTTCTAATTCTTATCAATTTTTTTAATTTAGCATTAAATGATATCTTGAACTTAATTTGGATAATGATATCTCAATACGTATTCGAGAGTTGTTTAGATCGAGGTCTTATAAATTTTATTCTTTATGAATGCAATATTAATAATTGTTATGTCTCATTGAAATTTTTTAATAATTTTAAAAGCAATTAAATTTTAAATCGTTGTGTTACTCGTGTGGACAATCGAATAGCAATGGATGCAGAAGAGAAAAACTTCGGATAAGCTTTTTTACGGATTGGAATTAAAATCGCTTAAACCATCAGTACATATACATTGGCTTTAGTCCGAAATGGTTTGTTTGCCAAAACGTCAAACACAGCACACACTGCACACTTCACACCCGCGCCCGCAAACTTATCATAACGATTTTAAAGAAAATGCTCGAAAAACAATTTATATTTTGATTCACTTGTTTATTAGTTATATACCATTTCTGAAGTGGAAAATAACTAAAAATTGTTTATTTTTAGTTTATTTTTAGCATTTAATTGAATTGACATTTAAAAAATTAAATTTAAAACATTAAGTTTTATAGAAATCGCAACTCAAATGTTCAAGAAATAACATTATTCATTATTGAACAAAAAATATATTCTTATTTTTATCTAAACTAAAATGATTGATAAATTGTATTAAACTTGAAAGATTGAAAATTCGCATTTTTTAAATTCCATTTCAGATTTAAGATATCAAATAGAATATTAAAAATATTTTTTAGTTTTAATATTTTTTGAGCAAAAACTAATGAAAAGCGTGTCGTGTACGCCATATCGCAAATATAATATGCGAGGAAATTAAAATAAAACTTTTTTACCCAAAATAAAATAAAATTCGAAATTTTTCAAATAAGAGTTATATGCAAACTATTAATATTTAGTTTGTTTAGATAACTATCTTTGTGACAGAATTATAGCTCTTTGCTAATTAATATTTTAGAATAAAAGTGAATATTATAGTAAAACTAAATTACAAAAGTGAAGTTAAAAGTAAAAACAAGAGCGACTGCTAAGGGTATAACGAGCTCAGGTTTTTCTCAGTGAAGTTCAGTTTATTAAACCTAAACTTAATACCAATTTTTAAATATTTTTTCAACAAATATATTCCGTAATTCTTGAAGCAAAATAAAACAGATTGTTAAGATTTTTGAAATCCATAATTTTAAAATGAGTTAATAATAAAGTACAGTAAACAAAAATATGATTTGCCTAATCGTTAGTAAATCTTAATGAAACAGGTTGAACGTCTTTTGACTAACAAACCATATTGTAAAAACCAGTTATTCTTCATAACCGATAAAACATTTTTAAACTGTTCACATTATATATCAAAATTATTAAATGAATTATAAATAATATACACATTGAAGCAAAAATAAGAATTTGAAGACTAGTTGAAATTTGAATTATGGACCCTTTGAGTGATCATCTAAAACAATGAATCTATTTTTGGCAGTGAAAATTGGATAATAGAGTAATTGATTGCAATTCCAATCACTATAGAATTATTGTTATATATTTTATTTTAGCTTACATTGCGAATACACCTCTTTTCTCTATCCTTGCGTCAGATCATTCTGCGTCACTCAGTGTCAGCTGTGCGTCATTTAAATGTTTTTTTAAATCTCGTATTACATAATTGCACAATTTTTTAAATGTAAAAATTTTCGGCAAACGCATTGATTTAAATTAAGAACAAAAAATAACTGTGAAAATAGATCTGAATAGACGTTATAATCTGATAATGCGTTTTATTCTCATGTGTTAACATTTCTATTTTGATCTTCAAAGACTTTTTAGTTTGAACTTCAAAAAATAATAATTTTTTTGGTGAAATTAATAATTGAGCGGTAAAATTAAAATAAATTATTTAAAAGTTAATTTTCATTTATAATTTAATGCTCGATAGTTTAACGTTTTTAACTGCTCACTCGTTAGGGTTTTGAGATTTATTAAAAACAAAATTAATTATCTTTATTTTCTAAAAAATCAAATTTGATTTTAAATATAATCTAAAAATTTTCTAGGTATAAAAAATTTAGAAAGCTATATTCAAACAAGTGAAAGCAAATTAGATAAACGGATTTGATATATGGTAATAATCTATGTTTTACGTGTCAACTCATTTTTCTTCGATAATCTATGAAAAATATAATTTACACGACTTTTGATTGAACTGACTTTCTTTATAGAAAATCAAGTAATCCGTGCCATATTATCTCTTTTGACTTATTAAGTTTATCTTAAATATTTTAGTAATCATATCTATTTGATATTTAAATATTAGATGAACGGTCTTAAAAATTCTGAATATATATTTAAAATTAAAATTTACTATTAAACACATCTATTAAAATTTAGAACATTACAATAATTTTATAATTCAATGATATTTGAAAAATCTTGTTAATAAATTAGTAGAATAAACATTTTATATGGTATTTTCCTTCAAAAATTAAAACTTACAAAAAACTGCTCTTTATGTTCTATAAAAAGAGAATTATAAAAATGAATTGAAATTCAAACCAAAGTTGTTGTCCATTTAATATAATTTACAAAATTTCGTAAGTTTTAAATGAGCGGTTATTCCCGCGAGGCGGGTTTCCGTAATCCTGTACTGAAATTTTTACTGAGTTTATTTAGCAATAGTATAAAATATTTTAATAAACATTTGCCTAAATTTACAAATGCGATACAATAAAAAAAATGCTTGTATAACAATATAAAAGTTATTAAGGACTCTAATTGATATTTATGGGTAAATTAATTCAATGTGATGAATAACAATGTTTCTTTAATGGCAAGCAATTGATATGAGCGAATGTGAATGAAAATTTATAATAAATAACTAAAATTATATCTCCATTATCAACAATAACATAAGAAAAAATGAAAAGACAAGAAATGTTAAAGCTGTAATTTATCCCTTGTTTTATTTTCTCCCGATTTGGGGCTCATTAATATAAAATATATCTAAAGAAATTATTTTTATTTAGTTTTCTTACAATTACAGAATTAGTTATACTGTAATGGGTTGTATTTTTATATTTCGCGAAAATTTTGGGGTCAAAAATTAACAATATTTTAATATTAACTAAATATCTTCAAAAGTTTTTTTATATTTCCGTAGTTTTTAGATAAATCGGAAAAATGGTATTTTCATTTGCAATTTGAGTTGAGATTTGTTTTATAATAAAAGAGTGACAGACCTCTTCCTCCTCTTCCTCTTCCTCCTCATCTTCATTCTCGTTTTCATCGTTCTCTTCATTGATGTTGTGTTCAGTGGGCGTACAGTAGAATCGAATAGTACTTCTAAGCACACATACATTTAATGGACGCGACTGTTCGGTCGCGATCTGTACTTCACTCCACGATTCGGCAGTGCTATCGGCTAATGATGTTATTGATGACGATGTGGATGACGATGCGGACGATGTTAACGTTGATTGATTGGAATAACTGTTGTGATCATTTGGATACTGACCACAAGATGTGCATTTCGATGGTGTAATCGAATCATGACTGTTATTGCTATTCTCCACATACAAACCGCTTTCTGGCGTATCAAACGACATCATACATTCACAATTGTTTGGCATTTTCTATCTGAGACTGTATTTAAAAACGGATATAAATACACCTTTAAATATTTGCATATAGTATTCCAGTTTTATACAAAAAAACTGAAATTCTTGATTACTTTTACAGTGCGCTTATGCTTATAAGAATAGGCTTATGCATACAAAATTATTGGAAATAGAAAATCTCTTTAAACTTTTGTTAAAATGCGAATAAAATTGGAATAACATAGCAGTAGTTTGTAAGCAAGTTTGAAATATAATCAGACCATTAAGTTGATATGCACTGTAATTAAATCGATGATTTGCACGCATTAGCTTACAATAAGCACAATATTATCACGTGATTCATATAAATAGTAAATCGATTTGTATGAATGAAACGAAGCACACGTGAGTTTTTATTCTTTTTACTACTCATTCCATTTTAAAATTAGGTACAGAGTATAACCGCAATTAAACCTTTTGGCTCTAAAACCGATGCAAAAATGCGGAGATTTTTGCAGCTGAAATAAGAACTGTTGAGCGCCAGTTTGGTTATATCTTTTTTGTTGTACGCATTTAATTGGGGTAATTTTAAATTGAGTTGTTTCTAATTAATATGTTGGTTGCAATTCTTTAAAACGTTAAACAGGAAACAAAACAAATAATAAATGCAAATTGGATTTCTTTATTGCTTTAACAGTAAAGTTTAGCTTAAGTTTTTTTAACGGGAGGCTTAAAGATGGGGTGGGGCTTAGATTTGTATTTTTAGGTACTTTTTTATGAGTTCAATTCTATTTTATTAGCCAAACAGCATAAGTAACTAAAGGGCATCGCTTGGGATATTTTTGCGATACAGTATTACAAATATTTTGTTTGATTTTCAAAACAAATACTTTTAGGTGCATGACATTAGAGAAAAATAGTTCGAAAAAATGTTATCAATCGTACATCATTATCGATGTGTGATAATAATAATATTTATTCAAGAATTTAAAAATTTATTCAACACTCGCATACACACACACATAACTACAGTAATATAATTGATACTTACATTTATAGAAATCTCGTTTATTCAGTTAGACATATTTGCTCATATATTTGCTGGTATTCAATATAAATACCTGCACCAGATATACATATAACCACTAATACAAACAACAAAACTCCATTTAAATAAATGAGATAAATGTAGTTTTTTGAGGCTCTGTTTCATCAGTGAACTTAATAGTATAGCATTGATACTTGAGAGTATTTATTGCTTAATAATTACTTATGATGTCATGAAACGCAAAATTGAAAATAATGTGATGATAAAAAAAATTAAATTTAGATCCATTCAACCAAAGTCAACAAAATTTGTGATAAAAATTAAATGGATGTGAATTTAAAATTTTTACATTTGTCGTATTCACGAGAGAGCAACTGCCAAAACTTATCAGCGCATACTTTTCTCCTTCTCTATAAAATCATTGGCTTATAGTAGAATCCCACATAGAAACTAAATTTAGCTCTAACGGAACAAGTGAATACTTTCACTACAGTGTTCTAGAAGATATGTTAGAACAAAATAAATCAAGATTAACGGAGTAGATGTTGTGATGCGATGGGATGCTCATACTGTTCGTTACCGATACATCGCATCCATATGTAAAACGTATGTACTGTTACAGCGCTATAGCGTTACAGCTACTGTACTGTACTGTACCACTCATATTGTTTTGGAACAAACATGTGCGCAAAATATTTACCAAACATTTCTTTTTTTAACAAAAATATTGAAAATGCATAAATCACAGAAAAAACTTGAAAACATATTCATTGGTATTAACGTTGAATTAACGCATTAACCTCAGAGATTTCCAGTAACTAATATTATAATATCGTTGCATATCGTGTATAATTTTTTTCACTGACAAGTTATGACAATTATTTATTATTACAATTTAAAAAAGGCAAAGAACTTAACAGAGAAATTGTTTTTTAATATGCATAAAAACAACAGTGAAGTGAAATACTAGTTTTAAATGTTTATTAAAATAAGAATCGCCACATGAACCGAAAATAGAATTGAATAGAGTATTAGTTTAAGGCAATGCTATACTGTGCTATAGTATGCTATACTTCTCGTTGGCAAAACACAATCCTGTGTTTATGACTCGTGAACTCAAATGAAAATATTTCCTAAAGATTGACTGTAAGAGTACATTAAGGTCGTTCACTTAATTTTTAGACAGTAAAGCTTTTTCATTTATAAATTTAGTTTTAAAAATTGTTTCGAAACACAACATACATATCTAATCAATTAAAATGTAAATACAATTATTATATAAAAAATGTTTATTCAACATAAAACTTCGCATTTTTATTATAATTACTTTTTTTATGGTTAAAATATATACTTTATATACAAAAAATGGTCTAATATTTGCGTAGAAATATATAATAATTAACGTTACAATTGAAATACATTTTAAAATATATATAAATTAATTAACTTTGTAAAACTATATACATATTGTCATTATTCCCGGTTTATGCCCCAAACATTTTTTTGGCTCTTTTTAGTGTTAATAGTGATCAGTTATTGCTATAAAACATAATGTATGATTAGCTATGATATCTTCAATGAGATCAAGAAGTGTCTCCAAAAGTGGTACAGTGTAACAACACGAGTGAATTAGTGTGAGCGTACAATCATAGGCAGTTTCGTTCAATATTGAACATTCTTCTTCGTATAAATAATTCGTAAACCGATATTCCTATAAATAAATATTCAATTATTAAGAAATATGTTTTATAAAGTTTAACAGATAAAAAATTTAAACTAAATTTATGAATTCCGCTCAAATCAACAGTTTTGACAATGAAAAAGTGATATTATTTAGCAAAAGATAAAACATTATATAATTCAGAATTTTATATTATTAATTTGAATAAAATACTGTAATAATTATTTGTTTCAGATATTAATTATATTTTAATCCATTTTTTATTATAATGATTGTGAACTTTTCGAGTCAGAAAAGTTTCCTTCAAAACAGTTGAAAAAACATATAACTTTTAAACTTTATAATTTAAAAATTAGAACATAAAGTGCATTAAGTTATATCAACGAAACGAGATCTAAATTCTTTGATAACATTTTCTATTCAAAGAATGGAATAAACAAAAAAAGTGTGGTTTACTGTTTATGAAGCCACTAAACAATTATAACGAAAACACAAAAAAAATCGAGTCATTAATAAATGTCGGTTTAAAACGATGAAGAATGCGATAACTCTCTCACTCAATAAACCGTATATTAAATAAATCTAAACTGCAAACTATATTCATAAGCAAAACTTGTAAATTTTGTCGCAAAGATGATGTTAACTATTTTCTAGAACGATGAAACTAAGCCCACATTTCTCAAATACCAGTAGTTATGACAATTTTTTTACTTTCTCGAAATTTAGGTCTAAACTATTTTTCATATTTTTATTGGGCGTAAAGCTGTACTGCACTACATTACTGCTATATTTATTCGTTAACTGAATGCATGCAAGCTTTCACTCTAATGTTCAACGAAAAAACACGTAACAGAAATAATTAACAAGATTTTACTAGATTAATATAAAAATAAATTGAATTTTTTTGATTAATGTTCTAAAGTCACATGAGTTTAATATCATACAATGATTGTATTTGTTATTAGTCTTGTGACATGTTTTAAGCATTAGTCCCAAAAAATTCAGTTCCGATAATTGAAAAAATTACGAAAAATTCCTAAATAAAAGTTTGCATAAAAAACTAAAATAAATAAAAATAACTATTATTTAAATATTGTTTAGATAAGAATAGATGAATAAAAACAAAATAAATCAACAAATTAATGGGTGGCTATTGCTTAACACTTGCCTCGCGTTAAACGTTAAACGGTAGGAACACGTGAAGGAAGTGCCTGTAATAACAATCTTTTGACAGTAGTGCGTGATCTGCGTTTACGAGGCTTAGGCCTACCGTGAGACCAGTACGACTTAATGAGAAAAAATGCCACCACCAACATAATTATAAATACAAATGTAGTAAGAGATGGATATCGTACGTCTGTGTCTTTAGTATCACTTAAGAGTTTCGCTGTTTCCCAGCGAGAAGACTGATAATGTTCAAAATTGTTTGAAAGTTTTGACTGCGGATAAGATATGGGAATATCAACGCCGCTCACTGATAATAGTTTTTGAGATTTGTATAAATTGCTTGGCGCAGACTTATTCAATGGCACCGGTGTTTCGTATTTTAGCGATAAACACGACGGCAACGAACGAGTTTGAGGATTACCCAAATGGTGTTCTAACACTTTCGAGTAACGGTACAAATGATTGCCATCCATCCTCTGCGGAACATCGTATAATTGATGAACTGATTTGCTATTAATTTGACTATCAATTTCATTCAGTTTTGACTCGTCGTTTAAAACAATATTCTCGCGGAAAAGTGCGGGAATCGTACCGGTAGTTGAGAACTGGAGAAGTGCTTCGAGCATCCAGAAGCAGTCTTTCTGCATATGCGCGGTATCCAAACAATTTGAATCGCCATAAATGGCTAATCTTGCGGACGAATCAGGCGAATGAAACATTCCAAGTATAGGCACATTATTAATCAATAATTTATTAGAATGCAATATTTCCTTTCCCTGATCATTAAGATCTCTTTTCAACAAAACACTATTCTTTTCGGGAAATTTCACGATACTCGTTCCCGACGCGTAATACATTTCATGAGTTCCGATCTTAAACTCCCCCTCAAACACGTAATCCCCTAACACTACACCCCACGGCGATAACAGGTCGTTAAGCGCTGGAATATTAGCGCCACCGGTGTCAGGCATCCACCACTGGCGAGTATTTTCGTCATAGAATTTCACTTTTTTCATCACAGTTACGTTATACCAGTCTGCGAATAGAATTATGGAAAGACCCTCATCGAAATCACGCTTCAATTTTGTGATTTCTTCGGGAAAAAATTCCTCTTCGGGATCGACTATAAAAAGAGTTCCGTACTCTTTAGCATTAAAACAAGTAAAAGGCGATCCCAACACTTCCACATAATAACCATTAGTTCGCAAATGTTGATACATATCCTTAAAATTGGTATGAATATGATCGCCATTCCAATCAAGAGGATCACTCTTCATGTGTAAATTATCGCGAGGAAAATATCCGGGAGGGTATCGAAGATTGTGATACTGATCCCACAAAATTCGTTTACCTTTAGGTGGCGTTGGAATAATTTTCACCTTAATTGGTAATTTAATATCTGATCGTTGCGGTTCAGATCCACTTTCACTGGCAGGCGATTCAACGATCAGAGATATGTGTCCCTGAGCTAAACCCTCCCAATTTGCTGCATCGGATGTCACTGATATATAAATAGCCATCCAACCAGACCACGGCCACAAAATGTCCGAATATGTTATGGCAATGTCTAGATAATGACCATTTTGAGGCGTATATGGATGCCACTGAGGCTTTCCGTTTATGGTTCCCGTCACTCCCATTCCATTAAGAATCGTAACGTTCACAATAATAGGCATCGCTCCGTAATAGAGCGGTTGAGTACAATACGGCCACATATATGGACATTCTGTCAAATCCAGATAACTCGGACTCAACGATGCCTGCGGTCGATAAGATCTCAGCATCTGATACGCTCGTACAAGATCTAACTTTCCCCATCCCTGTTCGAAGATGGGAATACCGGGCAATCGACGAGCGCTTGCCATTAATGCTTGTTTCATACTCGCAGGATTTATCGCGTTTCCCATATGAAGAACAGCACTCATTAGAAGTGTCACCGCTCCGGCAACAACTGGGCTGCAATCAAACATATTTTAAATATTTTAAATCATATAAATTAAAGTAAATATTTGTTGATTAAATATAATAAAAAGATTAAGTATGTTTTATATTAAATATATTACTGTATAAAAAAACTGGAAGGATTTAAGGTATATCTTTCTTACTGTAAATCTTATTTATTTTAGGATATAAATAAACTGATTTCTTATCAGAGAATAAATTTAATAACTTAATACGTTCGTTGAGAGCTTATATTACAAGTGCTTGCGCTAACTTCTAAATAAACAATAAAAACAAAAAACAATAAACCTCGCGACAGATGTTCCGGATAATGAACGGCATCCACCTTTAATACTTGATCCGCGAACAGCGGAACCATAAGTTACAATATCAGGCTTAACGCGACCATAACCAGCCGGTAATTCCCAAGTCGTCATACCTCTTGATGAGAAGCGTGCGATTTGATCTTCAAAATTAATACCTCCCACACCAATCACATCCATTTGGTCCGCAGGATTATTTAATGTGCCATACAATGGACCATCGTTTCCAATCGCTGAAATCATAATCACATTATTAGCAGTTAATTCCCACACTTTGTCCACAAAAGGATGATCCATAAAGTCTGGTCCACCGATACTTAAATTAAGAACATTAATCTTTTTAAGAATTGCGTAATTAAAAGCGTCGAGAAACCAAGAGGTATATGAAACTTGATTATTAGTGAACACTCGGTAGACGTGAAGTTCTGCGTCGGGAGCGAACCCTAAACACTCTTTTCCACTCACTATAACACCGGCGACAAACGTTCCGTGACCTAAACCGTCGTCATAAGTCTTCTCATTTGTCCAATTCGTTCTTTCCTTAATTCGTTTGAAATGTGGATGATTTTTTGGAAGTCCAGTGTCAAAAACCGCTACTTTAACGCCAGCGCCGGTGATTCCCATTCCCCAGAGTATGTCAGCCTGTAATACACTGGTTATTTGACGCGGAATCGCGCGCAACAGTCTTCTCCTGGAATCGCCACCATTTCCACCAAAACTAAAGCTGAGCGCATTAAGCCATGACAAACTCTGTCGCGTTTTAAACCCTGAACGCGAATAAACCACTGATTCATAATCATTTTTATCGTCACATAAAAACGAGTGCTCGTTATCACAATTAATATCTTGATTTCGATCAAATCGCGTCATATTGATAAATTTAATCGATCGAGTGATCATTTTTTGCTCCACAACTTTCTTAATATTAGGATGTGCTTCGAGCAGTCGAGACAATCGATTAAAGCTCACATTAGAGTAGACATGCAATACATCGAAATCGCTGGGATATACTGACGCGGCATTGGATCGCATTATGATCTTCCAGTCGTCGCGCGATATGTTATGCACATCACGATCGCTACCAAACGATGCTTCGATAAAACGCTTCCGAGCGTCACGTTTGTACAGGTTTTTAAATGTAACGATGTATTCTGCGATATATAATCGACGATAAATAGATTATGCGTTAAAACTACGCTTAATTCTTACCATTTTCTACAATATGCGACGTATAATCGACAGCAAGTTTTTCTTCATAATTACCGCTACACTCGTCATAACTAGTATTGGATTGAATTGCGTGGTTTGGCGCACATATCGAAGTGATTACGATTATAATGGCATACAATAATGAAAGAACAGTCACACAATTATACGATAACATAACCGCATCTGTTTTCTAATGTGCATTGATTTTATCAGACATTATATTACGATTTTTTATGTTTACATTTTCGATGTTAATTCACAATTTATCGCATCATTATTATCATTACGTTTTATGATTTTTTTATGTAATATTATTCATAATAATAGATTGTAACGACAAAAACACATGTTATTCGTTAATTTTGGTCACATTTTGTTTAAATCTAAGTGTTATAATAATCAATTAAAACGTATAATCGATGGCAAACATGAATCCATTGCATATCGAAAGCATTGCACGTTTATTTCAATCAACTGCTGACATCTATTGGTCACTGTAACCGTTCAATAAAAGTTTTTACACCAATACTTATTTTCTTAATGCTTTAATTTGCGGAAATAAGCAATTTTTTTTTGCTTTTAGAACAGTTAGAATAAACCACGCATTGTTGGTTAGTAAAATCAAATTTTACCTTATAAACCGAACTTTTTAAGCTAACTTTCCTATTTTTAGCACACTTTCTTGTAGAGAAGTCCAGCCTATGGATTTGACCATTCTGTCTGTCCATCTGTCCGTCATGGTGTCCGCAGTCTTATATTTATTAAGGGTTTAAAACTATTATTTATATTAATTAAGGGATTTGATATCTTGCACAGTATTGACTTAAAGACTTGTATAATTGTTCCATAAGTTTGCATTAAACTATTAGACAGGCAGCTCTCTGTGAATGCGTCGTGAATTGTTTACATTTAGTCTGTGTTAATAATATGATATATTTCAAATCATATTATTTTTTAAACTTATTTTTATTGTTTAGACTTATCTTCGCTTTCATTAGCGCTCAGTAATTACCTCTTACGTCAATACCACAAACGTCGTTACCGCAAATAAGTATATCTAATTTATATATGTAAATATGATTTTTATTTTATTTTATTTTAATTATGCTATAGATTTAATCAATTTATATTGTAACGATGTTTGGCTGCATTGACGTATGCGGTAATTACGTGGAATGACATGATTTTTATATTTTTATGAAAATAATAAGAGATATATTGATTTTTAGAGTTTTAGAAAAGGATAATTGGATTATTAAATGATTTGTCCATTTATTATTTTGATAGTATCATGTAATCAGTAATATTATCAGAAAGAAATTAGAATATAATAAAATCAAATTCGAATTACTGTAACACTAGTTTTATTTATGCACAGAATTTTTAAAATTAAATTATTTTTTAGTCTTTAAAATTGACGTCAGATAATTGCATGAATGAGTGACAAATGTTGTAAACGGTTGAATTGATTTAATTTAGAAATAAAAAATGATACAGTAAAACAACAATAGTGTGCCGCAATACCATTGAACAACCTATTAATTTTATTTAATATGAATAAAACATTAATTATAGTAATTACTATTATGTTCAATAAATATTGAAATAAATCAGATATATATTATAAGAACAATATAAAGAAATTATAAGAACAATATAACCTATCATTAAATTTTCTGTTATGTAATACCTAAATGGTAGCAATGTTTTCGGTCATATTTTTATAGAATTTTATAAAAAAAATTTCCAATATTTTTAAAATTCGTGAATATATTGTATTTAATACTACGTTAAAAACCAATGAAAAGCTTATGTTATAAAATTTAATCAATCTGTCAAAGTAGTGGTAAGTAGACTGACCAGATGTCCATTTTTGGACTGGATTTTCCAGTTTTAGCTGTATTTTTCCATTATTCAGTGCACGACTAAAATTGGACATAGAAATGTCCATTTTTTAAAATTATATAAAAATCATTTCTCAAAAGTAACTTATTTCAAAGAATTTTGATATTTAAGAAGGATGAGGTTTTGAGAACCCCCTAATTTTGCTAAAATTATCGTTTATATACCATACTAAATGCTTATTTGAGAGGGAGTTATATAGGATTACTATTAGAAAATAAAATAAAAATATTTTTTAAAAGTTTTTGCCCGAAAGCCAAAAATATATCGATTAAATCCGATGAGCTATTTTGTTTCCATTTTTGTCCAGTTTTTATACTAAAAGATTCATTTTTTTCAAAAATCAGGTTAGTCTAGTGGTAAGTATGTACGATTTCATCTTTCGCTTACAAATATTACAAAAATCTAAAATTCGCAGTATTAAGTATTATTTAATTATTCGATTTTATTCATGTTATGTCGTTTAATCGTATGCTTTTTAGCCAATGTATTTCTATACAACTTTTTTGAATAAAAAGTTTTTTAGAAATTTAGAATAAAAAATAATAAATTTTTAGATCTTATGATATCATGATATCTATAATTTAAGAACTACGAGATGTATACTCTCCGTACGTTCAGTTTTTATAGACTATTGCATAAATCGTTAAAAGAAATTTACTGGGATTCCTAAAAAATGTTAGACAAACAAGCATACAATAAATTATCTTTATAAACCAAGGGAACGTGCGACCTTAGAATGTTTTTTCATATTGTAATTCATAATATGTATATATTTTAATGGCATACCATTCAAACACATATCAGTACATCGTCTTTGATTCAATGCCAAAATTACTATTTTGTTGTTTTCTGTTTTTTTATAAATTTGATTTGTTTGTTAAATAATTTATTTATCACTCAAAACATTGAAACATGCGATGATTGTTATCGTGTACGTAAATTAAAGATCACGCGTTTTAATCAATAATAATTTACGTGTATTAAAAACATTTTAGTTACAAAATATTAATATTTATTTACAAAACATGTTTTTGAAACAAAGCAGACTTATGACTCGGGGTTTCCCAGTAAACACTACTGTATTGGTATATTCTGTTTATTGGTTTTTCAATGTGCAAAACGTGAGTTTATGTGCACTTTTATACAAATAAATTTTAAAATATTGTAAACAATAGCTTTTTTTAATGTAAGGAAAACTTTTTGAAAAAAGGTAGCAGTTTATGGAAATTTTTTGAAGTTGATATTATAAGACGGTATTATAATAAATACATAATTTCAAGGTAAATCATTATATAAAGTTGAATAACAAGAGCTGACAAAACAAAGATATAGCCTATCAGTATTCAAAATTGTGGTGTTATAAAACTTTTATCGAATTTTGTATAATTGGGAAACTTTAGCTGTGAGTTTCAAAGTATCGAAGTGTGTCGGTTATCAGCTACAAGTCGATAGCTATGTGTCTATATGTGTCTGATTTGGGTAATGAATCGCACTTCTATTCATTCGTATTGCAAATTAATGTTAAACTCGCTGTTATCAGCAGTAGCATTAAGAACTATCTGTGTGTTCAATGCAAACATTTCAATAGTGATGTGCATAATCATAATGTTTGTTTGATCATAAAGTATAAGAGTGTATGACTGTAAGGCGCGAAAGGAGGAGATCGCGACGAATGGGGACGAACCTACTCGTGAGGGAGTGGCGATCGACGCGCACTTTCACAAAACCAGTGTTGAAATTTAATTCATCCTAAACCGAGATATACTGTGTATTTATTCTAATCCAGTTCACTATTCTTAAGCGCGTTTTTGTGTACACAACAATACTCTGAACCGTCAAACAGTATATTGAGTATAACATCAAACTATTTTCAAACATCTGTACGTGTATTCGTATCGCAGTTTACTATTCAACTATCATCGCATTTCCGTAAGTATAAGTTTTCTCAAGTTTTTTAATAAATATAATTGTGACGTAAAACAAGTTGTAATTTAAAGTAAACTTGCATAATATTTACGAATTAACGCGAAATACTAAATTATTTCATGGATATATTGTAATTAATATAACTGTTAAGCAGTAAACGCGCAAATTTTCTGCCAAATTTAGTTTTTCAATGTAATGCTATAAGTTTTTTCGATTTTTACTGACGAGTAAGGTTTCCATATTTTGACTTAGTTTTGAGTTTTGAGAATTGTCATTGTAATTGAAAACTAAGACCATTTTTATGCGAAGATTTTGATAAAGTTATGAATGACTTTGACTTACATTCGCAAATCACTTTAATAATTGCGCTTAAATTTAGTTAAAAACTAATGTTTGAGTTACAATAAAGGTTGAAAGATTTGCATCGAAGATAAATAGCTCAATGTATTAATAGTAATAGTATGCTTGCTATAAATAAATACTGAGAAAAGCATGTGATGGACGGATACAAACGAAGATAATATCAAGTGCTTGTGATACGAGCGATGTTTGGCGTCTTTAGCGCATCACGTGCTGTATTGCTGTGTAGCGCAGTGTAAGAAATAACCGCAGGCTAACCGCTAACGAATTATTTAAAGCTTGAAATATGCGCATAAATGTGTTTGAAATATCACTGAAATGTTCTCAATAAAATTACAATAAATTAGAAAAAAACAAATAAAAAACAATGTTAGGAATTTTTCTGTATTTGACAATAATAAAAAAATCTACTAAAGTATAGTATGTGTAGTGTGTGTGTCGATAGATAGTAGTTCTCTCACGCAATACATTGGTAGCATTGCTATTGATTTGCGTTCTCGTCTACATATCTGACGCCTATTCCTATTTATTTACTAGTAATACTAATAAATAATACCACCCGCAGGCTTACATTCATACACATGTGTGTTGTGCCGCAGACACGCATATTACTCGATAATTGGTATGTTCTCAATGTCCTCAATGTTCCCAATGTTCTCAATGTGGTAACAGTTTGCATCGATTTCATCATTATTTTTACCTGCTTTGCTGCCTAACTGTAATGTAATATTTACTTTCGGGGCATTTGCTTCTCTTTTTCAAGCAATACATTCAATACATTTACATTTACGTGTGCGTGCATTGATTGCGCACTCGTATGCGTGAAACACTTTTATCAGTATTTGATTTCGCGTCTCACTAAACAGTTTGTTATTTATAATTTAACTTTTATAAGAGTTTGTTCTCTAAAAGTTTGTTACTCGCACTCTCAAAGTTTATTTAACTTAAACAACAATACCGTGTAAACTTGATATTTGATTTGAATTTAAATCTGTTTTGTTGACGATTTGTTTATTTGATTTTCAATTATTTTTTTTATAAAACTGGTAGGTTTTTGTTTTTTCTATGTTTATTGGCATAAACCGCTAATGCTATTGAATTGAGTTTAATTAACACTAAGTTAATATTTTTGCAGAAAAATGTTGGAAGGAATTCAAAATTTCGTGAGTAACGTGAAAACCACCACAAATTCTTGGCTATACTCGACATCATGGGAAGTGAAAACTCCTTCGTCGTCTCAATCGTGGAGAAATCTGCCACATTATACATTATCGGAAGTGTCTGAGCACTGCTTTTTCAATGACTGCTGGATAATCATATATGATCTCGTTTATGATGTAACATCGTTTTTAAGTGAAGTAAGCATTACTGTTATTTTAAGCGTAGCGAAGCATATATTTCTAACATATACTATTATTTGATTATTAAGCATCCCGGAGGTGAATACATAATCATGGAAAATGCTGGCAGAGATGCGACGCTACAGTTTAGAGGGTCGAGGCATAGTAAAGATGCTCACGATATGCTCGAAAAGTATTGTATTGGAATTCTCGTTGAGGTACGCTATCATCTAATATATGATTATGAACATTATTGGAAATATTATTTACTTATATTTTTGTTATTTTCAATAGAATGAAAGATTATACACACCTTCTGATGAGGAATTGTTGGCTCAAGAAGAACAGAGCTCTTGATTAACGGCTTTCTATTAAGTTTTAAATTAATTTAACTTAATTCACTTCAGTCAACATTTATATTGTAATATTTTCTACTCATATCTCATCAAAAATGTTGTTCAAAATGTACATATTTATAACTTTATATAATGAATATTTTCCTAATTTATTATTATTTTTATTGTCTAACAAAATAAATATTTGAAGAATACAATCAATGAAAATATTTGTTCAAATGAAATTTGACGCTAATTTATAATATTTACGCGAATTGATATATATTAATGATTAAATACTTTCCGATTGTAAAAAGATATTTCGATCATTTTACACTAAAAATAAAATTCTAATCTATTTTTGCGTAAAAAAATTGCGCTCAAATATTTTTTTATTCCTACGATCTTTGAATGGTTATTGCATTACGTTTAAGATATGTGTAAATTTATAGATAGTGTCCCATAAATCCGTTTACCGAGAAATGTTTTGCCTATTGTTGCGTTCACTTATCTTAGTAAATGGATTTGTGGGACGCTCTAAGTTATAATTTTATTAGTGTTGTATTACTAAATTTCAAATTAAAACTATTTGTTTAACGAATGCGGAATAAAATTGGAAACGTTTTAATTAATTACATTTCAAATTTTAATTTATTGAACTAAACGAAACTATGAAAAACTTTTATTTTTGTTGTTTGAGCTAATATTAAACTCTTTCAATTATTTTTATTGTTTTTCACATAATTTCAGTGTACTTTTTTGTGTAATTATTATATGCCCTTTAATTAGGTATCAACAAATAAAGCCATAATTGACAATAATTACTGTAAAATAATCGAAACACTGCACTGTCTGTCATAAGATAAAAAAGTACATTTTTAAAAATATATACCCATAATAAACTGTCAAACTTTTATTTGAAATAAAAACCATAAAAAATCCACAATAAAAACTTTTTACGATAGTAATTTATTGATATTATTATTTGGAGCTTTCGGTGATTACTATCGCCTTCATCAGCAATTAAATACTTAATTCGTGCAAAAACAAAAGTTTCAAATTATGTCTGATTTAAATAATATTCTAAAATAACATTTATCGTAAATTGTTTACAAAAGTTTTATATACGTTTATATACAGTCTAAACTTTATAATATCAACTCGCTTAATGCTAAAATTCAGTTATTATCACTAGAAAGGATTGGAAAAAAATAGAATATACGCTTAAGTAAAATATTCGTTTAAAGTCAATTTGGTTTTTATTAAAATTTGCTTATTATTAATGCTTATCTTAGCACAAGTATATCTCATGTATATTCCTTAATGTCAACTTTTCTTAGAAGTAGTAAAAGGGTTACTCAAAATATGCAGATATTATATACAACAACACTAAGACTAGAGATAATGTTATTATTAAGTACTATTAAGTTAGTGTCACTTCTAAAATGCGTTCCAAACAAAACGTTGACATTACTGTAGTTTAGAGAAAATCTAAAAAACCACACCAAAACCCATCAAACCCTACCAAACCCCACAAGACCCCGAAAAACCCGAACCAAAACCTATCAAACGCCACCAAATCCCACAAAACCACAATAAACCCCACGGATTTCAATGTTTGTTTTATATCAACATTTTGACATTAAAAGATTATTGGCAAATCCTTTTATTATCAAACACATAACTTTGCACAGAGAATTTGATAATAGGTGGGTTCGACTGTAATAAGTAATGTTTTCGCTTTACTCGTAGATCTAATTACTTATGAATATAAAACGGCAAAAATTCGTAAAAATTGTTTTTCAAAAAAGTACCCTACATTGAGATTTTAAGAAAAAATAAAGTTGTATTGAAATAATAATTAAAAATGGTTAATAAATTAAACTGTTATGATTAAAGATTTTGATTAACAACTTTTCAAGTCAAGTATGGCATATAATGATCTGTATTGTCAGTGACAATACACACTGTAAAATTGACTTTTCTCAAACCAGACATATTCATTAAATTACTGTAAATCATTTCAAATCGAATAAATCAATTAAAAACCTTTATAGCATTAAAGAAACTTTTTATAAATAAAGGCTCAAAAAATACATTTATTTATATTGATTTTTTAAACATAAATTAATTTTTATATATTCATTTACTTTTCAGGTTTAACATTCATCTTTAAATAAAGAATTTCAATAATTAATAGCTATTTCAACATCATTAGCACATTCTTTATCAATATTTTTTATTAAATTTTGATAAATCATTTTGATTATAAAACGAAACCATTTCACTATAATTATTGATGATTACATAACTTGCGTGAAATCTGTTTCACATAAAGATTAATCAATAAATATAAATACTATGTTTAACTTTAGTTTATGTAATGTTTTTTGGTTTAGAATCGGTTTTTCTATCTAATAGTAAAAACAAACCAATATATTAAACTTTTAATTACTTACTGTTTTAAAAGTTTTGTTATAAATTCAATTTATTTTTCGTCATAATACAATATTTTTAAGGTTAAAATATTAATTCTTTATTGTTTGTTATTATTTATGATACTTTTTTCATGTTATTTGTTAATGTAATTACTAGAGAATCAAAATTATAGCATTTGCTACTTTTTTGTTTCATATGTTAGAACCATAAAAATTTATATGGGCACGAATCACATTGTATGGAGTCGTTTTAGCTCCATTTATAAATGCTATATTTTGCTATTTTGGAAGATAAATGCTAGAAATGCTATTTTTGCTATTTTATCCTAAATCAGAAAATTTGTGGATTAAATCTGACGAGTTTTTGTTACACCTCCCATAATTTATTTATTATTATCAA